>SCLG01000404.1:98495-119762 GCA_004367875.1 Oikopleura albicans
GGGCTTTTCCGGCGACAAGTTAGATAAAATTTAAAAGTTTCACCTGAACAAGTGGTTCTCTTTCAGACGTGTTCTTGTATTCGAAACATTTAACAATTTGGTAGAGCACTAATAATGAACCCATCAACTTTGCGGGTTCAGCTTTTTCCTACGAATACAAATATTGAGCGAAAATGAAAATAAAAATTAGCTCAAAATTACCTGTAAAAATCCTAAAATTTTTCCATTCACTTCCGGGAAGTTGTGTGGGTAATCGTGCTTGATGATATTGTTCGCGATAACCACAAGTTGGTTACGCAATAATTCATGGGATGCAATAATTGACTCCACAATATTTTCACGAATATACTAATGATATAGTCATAAATATTATATAAGCCTTGTCAATGCTTTAGATAAAATAATGGACCTTATAACTACTGAAATAATTTAAAGACCATAAATTTTAACTTAAAAGTTTTTGAAGTTGTTGGAAAAAATTTCTAACTAAAAGACTTGTTTCTTAAATTTAGAAAACTTTTTAGTTTATTTAGAAAACTTTAATAAACTAATTTTTCTTCTAAAACAATTTATAAAAGTTGTAAACAATAAATATGAAATTCAAAAATATCGCCAAACAAAAAATGAATGGACCCAGATGTCGGCAGGATTTCGTGTTTTAATCAAGTCAGTAGTTTATGTGATTATGAATCATAATTTACGATCGAATTAGGGTGAGCGTGACAAAAATAAAAAATAGTACCTTTTTATCTTGTTCGTGAATCGAAAAAACGGAACTTCCGTCACCACTTGCGGTAACTAACTCGCGTTCAGGCCAAAAATGAACACAAAAATTTTTCAAAAAAATCGCACCCGATTGTCGCACAGCTTGGTCAATGTTGCCGTTCATCACGATTTGCAAAACGACCCCCGAGAAGCCAATGATCTAAAGTTTAACCGTCAGGAAATATACTTTACTAGTATATGTTTACGGCGCAAAATGAAAAAAAAAAATACCCTGAAAGTTAAATACCTTTTGCATTTCGTCTAATTGTTTTTCGGCCTGGACGGCGAGATCTCGTTCTGGGGCGACTGTGGCCGCAAGCAGCTTTGCAACATTTTCCGCATTCATCCTTCTCTATTCCGTAACGGCCCACGCACTATAATCACCAATCTGAAACGTAAAACGATTTTTAATTGAAAATTTCGTCGATTTGGCAGTTTTGAGTTCTACTGAACCATGTGGAGAAGAAGAAGCAATATTGATCGATTTGTTTTTCAAGGAAGTAGTAAAGTCCGAACCCAAAATCCCTGATACCCGATTTTGCCCTTTTCTGTGTTCGCCAAGATCAAGTTGTGCCGTTAACCTCGCACCGCGCGAACAAAAAAATCCGGGCACCGCGCAGGGTGCACCATTTGTGCGTCGCAGAAAAATGGCTATTACTAAGCTCACAGATGTTCGATGATCAAGCATTTTTTTGCAATCAAAAGTTAACAGACCTCTTCAATTACTGTGATATTTACTAAAAACATAAAAAATAGTTTTCATGGTAAAATTTGAAGTTTTTGGTAACGGTAGTTTTTGATCATATTTTTTATACTTTTGATCAAAAAAGAATCAAATAATTCAGGTTTTTATTGAAATTATAAAACATAAAACACATTTGTACCTTTATTTGTTGTTACAAAAGAAAAATAATGTCTTGCTTGTTTGCTAAGCGACCTGGATCTCGGCGTGAATCTCTGTATATTTAAGCGCTAACTTAAGCTCCTGACACGCCAAGATTTAATTGCAATTAGGCCGTTTTTGTTTTTTTGATTTATTGAAATCTTATTTTAGAGAAAAAAACAATCGAAATAGTATGAGTTTTGTTACATAATTTATATACAAATTTGAATAAAATTATATTAAAATTAAGGACGAAAAAAGAGAAAAACAAGTCTCGTGGGAGTTAAAGAGCCGTTACGAAGAAAATAAAAACAGATATGCGTTTTTCAAGTCAATATCTTTTTCATGAATACCATTTTAGTATACTAAATTACATTTCTATGTTTCGTGTTGTTCTAAAAACGCTATATATATGTATATATTTATAGTTAATAAACACGTGCGCACTCGGAAAACACGCGAAACGCGGCATCAGTAGAAGAGTTAAATTTTCATAAATAAATTTAGCTGTTAAATCTTGGAAATGAAAGTTTGAAAGAAAAAAGAATATCAAAAATGGTCGTTTTTGCTTAACGGCCTCTGCTGGTTGAAAAATATTGCTTGGTTCAAATTAAAAAGATTATTTTTGGAATAAGCGCAAAAAATCGATTCCAAAAAGTGGTCTGCCATTTTTTTACGACAAGAAATGAAAATTTTAGATTATCGACTCAGGGGCCTTTTTTCTTCCGCGGAGCTCGAGTTGTCGAGAAAAAAAATAAATCGAGACAAAAAAGGCGCATTAGAAAAAAATAAATAAATAAACAATAAGAGATTTTTGGTGAGAACTCGAGAAATCCGCCAATGGTTATTTTTTGAACGATTGAGTACTTTTAAATTATTTTTATAGAAGTTACTCTAAGTTTTGGTAAAGCGATGCACGCTGGGTGCACCCTGCGCGGTGCGAGGTTTAAGATCAAACAATTTACCAACAATTGTTTTCCGAAAAAATCACAACCAATTTCCCATGCTAGTCCAATTGTTAAAATAAATATATGTAAAATATCCTTTATGATGCCCTTATTTGAGGTTGGGACTGTACCTGATGCTTCCCTTCAAAACAGAAAATCAATAGAATTGAAGAAATGGTGACTATTTGGGTGCCACTTTGGCGAAGTCCTTCTGAAGACGCGTCAGCAGAATATTGGCGTCTGAGTCCTGCGCAAAAGGCCATGTAACCGTCAGTCTTTTTTCGCTATCAAGACTACTGGCTGCAATTAATATTCGNTTAGATCCGTATATTGGATAACCTACGCAATTCACGGTTGTACCAATTTAAAAACAACCTTTGAGGTTGCTGGACATGATAATTCAATGGAAGTGGGCGTATTTGTCTGAATCCATGACGAGAGGCCCTTGGGCAAATACTGTTTGGTCAGAAGACGCAGTGCCTGTATTATCGTCTCTAAACTGGCCGAACCGGGCTGCAGCTTCACAATCGAACTTAATTCCAGTTCATGCTCAGTCAAATTCAACCGGTTTATCGCTTCATCTTGCGGAATAAGCTCAAGTCCATTCTCTAAAACACGTGTCGTTTTTCGGGGTATCACATTTTGTTTGGTTTTTTAAAGGGACCGGTAATGGGTTTCCCAATTTCAACCGGTCTCATAATTATCCGAAATGCAAGCTCCCACATAATGTGGGCCACATTTGTCAATAAAAAATTTCCCAAAAAAAAAATTGTGTTAAAAACGACCTCAATCAGTTTCGACTAAAATAACAGACATTAACCGACAGAGACACAAAAGTCAAAGTTAGGGTGGTATCTAGTTTTTGGAAACACCATGGCCAATTTTTTTTTCTCAACTGTTTTCATTATCTTCGTCTCAAAAAAAAAATAAATAAGAATCATATAAAAAATCTAGAATATTTGGTACAAATTGCGCGTTGGGCACTATTCACCGTGCGAAGTTATTAATAATATGAATATGTTTACAAGGGTTTGGTTTTATAAAACCTTATAACCAGCAAAAAATTGTCTTATGATGCATAACTTATGCAGCAGAAGAGTCTTATGATAAGACGGACCAAATATCATACGGTATGATTCATACCTTATAATTCATAAGTTCTGACCTACCCCCCGTAGTAAAGTTTATATATACCGTATAATTCAACATACCATCTTGTATAATTGCCGCATGCATTGTAGCTCTATTCAAATGACCCCTCATAGTCTGTTTGATGAAGTCGGTATTTGTTTTAATTTGTATTTTTGGAATACAAGGAATCGTGATTGTCTCACCGTTGGCCGGGGTGTAGCACGGAATGTGAATTTCTTTATGTACTTTTTTCGCCAGAAATTCCATCTATAAAAATATATCACAATTGTGAAGCTAATTTTTTAGCTTATCATAAAATTGGCAAACTATGCTCTGGTATAAAATGGTATTACATATATGTGGACCATTATATACATATGGTATTTTTTTTTTCAAAAATCGAAATAAAAGAAATTTCGCAGAATTCGTTATTGCTGTCAATTGGCTATTCAAAAGATAACAACCGAAAGCACGTTTTGGACATTTTTTAGGCCCCGTCAAAGATAATTATCTCTTAATTTTACTTTATTTAATTTTAAATATTTCACACATATAGTATGACACATAGATTCTATATGATACTATAAGTACTACACTAAAGTAAACCTATTAAAGTAAGCCTAAGTTAAACCTATTAAACCTACTAAACCCAACCAATTAAAGTACTAGATAAACCCAAGTAAAGTTTTCGAAATATCGCTATTTGTCGGTTTTGATAAGTATCAAACGGGAGTTCCCGTTACTACAGGTGGTCTGGTTATAAGGTCAAGCCCCCAAAAAATGACTTGACCTTAATGCACTCCAAAAAAATGACTTGACCTTAATGCACTCCAAAAAATGACTTGACCTTAGTGCAAGAAAAAAGTCTAAAAAGATATGATTTCAATAAAAAAAATATTACCCGTGTTTTACCCGTGTCGTTCTAAACGTATATGTCGAGTTCTAAATTTAAACCCAGAAAAACATGTGAAAAAAGACATGATTTATCTTGAAAAAAAATGGCTTGACCTTAGTGCAAAAACGATGACTTGACCTTATAAGTTCAAAGTTATAACGGTCACACCTTGTGACCTTATCACCAGACCCCCTGTAGTTTTTTTAATGTTGTGGTGAACTAAAAAACGACATGATTAACTAAAAAACGACTTAAAATAAATTACCCCCCCCCCCCCTTAATTACTTTTGCCGCCTCTCCATGAACAAACATAACATTTTTCGGTTTTGTCATTCGTATCAATTGCATAATCCCTTTGGCATCAGCATGGGCCGAAAATGACATGTACTCGACGCGCATTTTAATTTGAACAATTCGACCATTTACTTCAATGCGCCGCTCCCCATGTAATAAACGATGTCCCACTGTGCCAGCAACACAGTATCCCGGCATAATGATACAATTTGCTTCATCATGACACCTACGAATTTTTTTTTTCTGGAATATGTTTTTTTTTAAATCATTGTAACTTAAAAATAGACTTGGCCAGTTATGTTTTTCAATAGTTAGTTGAGCACAAAAATATAGTTTTATTAAAAAAAGTAACACACGAAAATGTGGAATATGGTAAAGACCATAATTTACCTCAAAGTCTGACTTGATTTATTAACCATATAAAATCACTTCGAGTTTCCTTATAACCAGACCCAAAATATATTTATTTTATTTTAACAAATTTCTAATGTTGTTACAAAAAAGTGATTAGAAGCTGAAATTTTGATCTAGCAACTAACAGTACCGAAAAATTTCTCTGACCCGACTTTTAATACCTAATAGTGTTAGGCTAATACACATTAGACATAATTAAAAAATAGCTTACTGATAGTTTTTAATATTATATAATTACCATGCTTTGAATATTTCAAGGGACTGTCCCGCATGCAACATTCCAGGCGTAGCAAAGCACACCATTGGTCCAGGTCGATCCGAAAATTCTTTTTGAAACGCCTTGATGTATTTAAAGTTAAACGCATTTCTTTCCACAAATGTGTCCTTTATTTTTTGATTCGTCCAATTTACAAATAACTCTGAAATAATCAAGCTTATATCTTAATTAAAATATAATACACACACTTCTTGGACTTAAGTGTAAGTTAAAACTCATCACTTCTTGAAAAAAAAACACCATAAAATTTCAAAAAAAAAAAACGTAAAAAGACATTTTTAAAAAATTTTCCCGAAAAAGCATGATACTCAAAAAAACTGACTTGACCTTAGTGCCTGAAAAAACTGACTTGACCTTATAACGGCACAAATGGCTGACCTTATAACCAACCCCGCTGTACTGTTTAATAAATTAATGACGTACTGTAATAATTGGTGGCTTTCTCCGCTAGTCCGGCTGTGAAGTAAATCGGAACTTCGAGTTTCATTCTGTCCCAATATGATTCTAATAAAATGCACAATTCTTGTGCTCGTCCAAGGGCAAAAACCGGAATCAAAACTTTGCCGCCATTTGCCACCGTTGAATGGATTTTCTTTAAAAAGTCCCGCTCACGACACCGTTTGGAATCACGAATGGTTGTGGCATAGGTCGATTCTGAAATTAGTACAGTGGGCTCACATCGATCCGCCCACGCCGCACCCAAATGCCGATCCGGTGTCATATTATAGTCACCTAAAGAAATAATTTATTACGTTGTTTTTATACACTGACATATAAAATATACCGTGTGGTAGAGCTATAGGCTATATGACTACAGTCGACATCGAGTTTTTAGCAATGTTCGTATCACTTTAAACACTATTTTGACATTACCGCGTCAGTCATAGCTCCATCACAGGTACATTCATCGTATTCTTATGAAATATACCTGTATATAAAACTGACTCGGATCCAACAGTTATTTTGAACATTCCGGCTCCCAGAACATGTCCAGCGTAATATGCTTTGATGGATAATTCATTATCAACATTTATAACTTGATGTAAACCACACACGGTAACTTTCTTCATACACTGTTTGATCATTTCAGACGTGAAAAAATTTTCTTCCCGTTGACGTTTTGTTACAACTGAGCTCGTTTGGAAATTAGGCAAACATAAAGCTTGAAATTAAGGATAAGCTACAACCTATCTTTCTGAAGATATAACTTACAGGGTGAGGTAATATAGATGCTACTCCGCTTTTTGTTGAGTTATATTCGGTCAGCGTAATCGCGAACCAAAAACGGCTTAGCATCTATATTACCTCACCCTGTATAACTCGGATACTGACCGTGCTTTTGGTACCGTTTGGCACACGTGTTTTAGCGTGTTTAAAAAAATTCAATTTTTGACAATTTTGTATCACTTAAATCATGATTTGACCTACTTTCAAAAAATAGCCAGGGTCAAATAACCTGTGACATAAGGTAACTTTTGACCAAATATAAAAAAGACGAGCATCGCACTTATAACGTTCTGGGTCAAAAATTGTTATTAGCAACTGTTATTCGCAAACGACCTTTTCGAAAGTCTTCGAGCAAAATCGGACAAATGACTTTTGTTGGCATTGTCATGTAAATTGGGCCATCGTAGCCAATCTGTTCAGACATGTACGGTAATGCACCACAATGGTCCAGATGAAAGTGAGAAATAATAACTGCGTCAATATGAGGTGTCAACGTCCCCTAAGAAAACGTGTCAACTTATAAAATGTATGAACTTATATTTAACGCACAACATTTGATATTATATCAATGATATATCATATATGTTTCTTCTAGAAGATCATCATATATCATTTTACTAAAATTTTTATGTCGTAAAAACCAATTCAATCGATGTCCAATAAATATATCATATTTTAATCAGATCGAATTGGTAAAAGAGTGTGGTTATAAGGTCATTCTCTAAAAATGAGTTGACCTTGATGCATTTAAAAAATAACTTGACTTTATGATTTATAAGTTATAAATCCAACTAAAAACAATTCAAGGTTTTCCAAAAAAAAATGGTTCAAAAAGACATGATTTTGCTTCAACAAGTTAATGGTAGCCTACAAAAGGTAAAATATTTTGTTTATGTAGAAAAAAACGAAAATAAAATCCATTGACAAGAATTATTTCATAATTAGTTTGTATCGACTTAATCGGTGCCCCGAAAACCAAGTTCAGCATATATGGTATATGATATACCTGATCTCCGGTTATATAATTGAAATCAGGAAAACGTCGCTCATCATTGTAACCCATGTGCATTCCACAATCGAACATAACATTTTTATGTCCGATCGATACCAGAATGCAACTTCGGCCCACATCCTGCCCTGCACCCAGTGGTACAATACGAATGTCGGGCATCTAATAAAATCTAAATTTAGGGACTTTTAGCTTGGCGTCGAGGAAAATGCTCTCTGCTAAATCAGAAATCTGATTTACAATTGTAAATATAACTTAACTTTTTGAAAAGGGGGAAATCAGATACAGTCCTTACTATTACGAGATACAAAATGGAATTCAAATTTGCTTCTGGAAAATCGCAAGTGGAATATTTTTTTTTATTAGACATCAAATTATACCCCATCATGACACCCTAACCTAATGTGGTGCTTATCTAATAGGACTGTAGATAATTCGCTCGAGTAACAGTTTTCCATCCGTTTTCATCAAATAAGTTATTCACACTGAATTTCACAGTATTAAAAAGTCGCATACAAATTCAGCTCAATGTTTTTTTTATTTCGAATCTGGCGTTGCAAAATACAGCAAAAATATTATGTAATTCATAAACATAAAAACTTTAATTGCATATATAATATGTACGGAAATTGTATCAGAAATAGTGAATAGTTTAGATTTGTCGATCAACATCGCACGTGGGAGTTAAGCAAATGGAATAAAATAAAGTAGATAATTTTTAGGCAGATAAATTTTTTTATAATTGTTTACAACCCCTTACTCATAACAGGTCATATTTTTGGTTGTCAAAAATTGCGACCAGAATGGGCGCATTTTCGTTCAAAGCTCGCAAAATGCAATCAAAATGTTAAAATGGGTCGTACTATAATTTTATGGAAATATTATATTGAAGAAATTCGGATAGATTAAATTGAAGCCGGCAATCAATACTGAAAGGCATAAATGCAATTTAAAGGCACAATGGGTTAATTTTTAACGAAGACGAGCATTCTTTTTTTCCTCGACATTTTAAAATCCGAGTGTGTAAAATTTACATATGTACTGTAGTAAATAGTCAACAACTCGGCCAATTCTCTTTTGTCTATTTACTCTGTTATTCATATCGGACATTATTCAGTGTGTATTTTAGGGTGCTTGGCAATCCGATGGGCATTTTACAATTTGAATAAAGTTTATACCATGCAGCATGGTCCATGCTTGGTCTAAAATTAAAAAAAGTCTTTGCTACAATATCGAAAAACCCATGTACAGTCCTTAACCACTTATCGGACGTTTTCGGTTCTCGAAAATAGCGACCGATAAATGAGCATCGTCACAAAAGAGGTTTTTTTATTAGAATGACCCCATTTTGGCCAAAAAAGCGTCTGATAAATGGTGAAGGACTGTATAAAAAATATTGATGAGCAAAAGAGAAAAAAAATACTCGTCACTAAAAGTTGACAAATAAGGGCGAATGTTTCATATGTCTCTATCAAGTACTGTAATCTATAAAATGTTCATTTCGTTTCGATTTTCTTCAGCTCTGGAAATCAGGGTGTCAAGTTTTTGGCGTTGGGCCATGTACTCGGCCACGTCTGGCCGTATAGTTAAGACTAAATCATGTTTCGATGTGAAGTAGTCAAGGTCTGCTTGGGCGGATTGATCAGCCGGCGATAGAGCCACTCGACTTTTGGATGCTTTGGCTGCATCTTCAATTTCCCCTGTTTGATAACGACAAAACTGCAAGTAATGCAAAAAGACGGGCAGCGGATTCGTAAATGTAAGACCAAGGGCTACAACATACACGCATTATATTAAATATAATGGGATAGTACAAAGGTATGAACTACAGTGGGAGTGGTTATAAGCCCAAAACTGACTTGACAACAAACTCAAAATAGACTTTATGGCCTTTTAACCAAGTTTAATTAATGTTGAGACATTATTTTTAACATAAATTTTCAAGTGGAAGAAAATATTAATTAATATTTACAGGGGGGTCTGGTTATAAGGTCAAGCCACAAAAAATGACTTGACCTTAATGCACTCTAAAAAATGACTTGACCTTAGTGCAAGAAAAAAAGTCCAAAAAGATATGATTTATATAAAAAAAATTATTACCCGTGTTTTACCCGTGTCGTTCTAAACGTATATGTCGAGTTCTAAATTTAAACCCAAAAAAGTGAAAAAAAGACATGATTTATCTTGAAAAAAATGACTTGACCTTAGTGCAAAAAAGATGACTTGACCTTATAACGGTAACACCTTGTGACCTTATAACCAGACCCCCCCTATACATTTAGTATTTATATTTTCTTAATTATAATTTGCAACGACGATAAAACTTGGTTTTTAATATTTTTTCCTCCTACGCACTAACTGCTTAAAGAAACAGCTCCACTAAGTAACATTTTTTGTTCCATTTGTGGCTTTCATTTGAACGCGTAGACGGCACTGTTACTTTAAGTAGGTAGTGCGTAGGCGGAAAAAATGACTGTTACTTTAAGCAGGTAGATGGGGTATTTAAACGTTAAAAATAATCGTCGTTACCTAATGGTTCGACCGTATCATAACATGCGTGTTGACACTGTACGGCCTCCGTTTCAATATGTGCAAAAGCCAGCCAAAAGGACGAGAGGTCTTCTACAGCGGCCGGGAGAAGGTAACACCCGTCCTTACACTGTTGCAGCTCCATATAATACAAGCTTAGCACCCCCTCAAATTGATCCCCACACTTGTCGTAAATTTCATCTTCATACGACTGGATGGCGTAGCCGAGTTTTTCGTTGAGTTCAGTTGATTCAAGATTTTTCATACTTTCAGATTGGACCCGTCGGTAAACTTCTGGATATCGCTCTTAAGTCGATTTCAAATTATCCGTCATCAAAAATTAAAAATGTCGTAAATTGTCTCGTAAAATATGTCATCTTAACGTACTATTGAAAAACGACCTGAAGCTTAAATTGCCGGTTTCATTCTCGCATATTGGCCATTTTAGAAAACATCTATTTTAACAGAATCCTAAGGGTCCTAACAAATAATTATTTTTTCATAATTTTCGAGTGAAATATGCCTTTACAACTGTGTTCTCTTTTCAATTTATCAGAAAAATAATTCAAAATTTGTAAATAAATACTCATATTTCTCGGTTTTTACTCCAAAAACATGAACATAAAAAAACATTCATTTTTTAGCTCTTTAACATTTCCATCCTTGCATTAAAATAGTAGTTTGTCTATAGAAAGTTGTTAACAATTGTGTTACAATAAATGTGAAAATGACCCAACATACAAAAAAAACGTCCGTGTTGAGGTGAATTGTCATACAGTGTCCATTTTCGACATTTTCAATAGCATTTTGGTCAGTGATACTTTGGAAACGACCTTTATAAAAAGCCAAATTTGCCAACATTTCTTCATTGGCGGAATAACGCTGTAGATATGTGTTAACGGCGTCAACGGCGCGAATTCCATCGCCAATGTTGTGGTATAAGATTTGTAAGTAATTGTATGCGTACAAACTCTCCGGTAGCTTTTTTAGATTGTCCCAAATCACGCTTTTATGGGGCCTGGACCGTTTGAGTTATTATAAGATATTCATTGGGAATCGCAACCCAGAAGTGATTTCAGTTCCCTACTTTTTTTTAAATAAAGACTAGAAAAAAGGCCTTAACCCTAGAATTCAGAATAGCGTAAAAAAGTTACGACTTCAGATGTATGGGCCATAAAGTATGGTCCAATCAAGTATCATCAAGTCTGGGCCAGAGTTGCACTTTTCGGTAAATTACCCGATTCCGTACACGCGGGTGAAAACTCGGGCTACAACGCGACTCGGGTAAACTCAAAATTTGACCCGACTCCTTTCACCAGAATTTTATTCAATTACCCGAAGATATTACTTTTCACCCAGTTAAGCCCAAATTTTAATCTTCACCCGAGTTTAACAAAAATTTGCACCAAAGTTTTTATTTTGCACGAATTTTAGTTTTGTATTCGATTTCAAGTCACGAAAAATTACTATAGTTTAAATTAGTGGTAAAACTCGGGTCGGAATAGGAACGTACGACTCTGGTCTAGGCCCAATGGCCACCCATAATAAAATGAATTTTGGGATAATCTAAAAAAGCTACCTCAATTTCACGCTTCACTTGGCCGCGAGCGCGAACGATTTCGATTTCACTTTCATTAAAACACTCATCGAGACATTTTGTCTGGAAAATTAATGACTCGAAATAGTTTGTTTCAGCATCAGTCGTTTCGGTAAATATGGGCTCATCGGGCACAGTTTGATTGCACCTGGATTGACAACGAACTTCCAATGCCTCGCTTTCATGATGAAGCTCGATTGCACGTAGAATATGTGTTTTGGAATCAAGAAACGACCCCTAATATAAATTATTGGTGAAAGATATCTTATTGTATNCTAAAAAAGCTAACTCAATTTCACGCTTCACTCGGCCGCGAGCGCGAACGATTTCGATTTCACTTTCATTAAAACACTCATCGAGACATTTTGTCTGAAAAATTAACGACTCGAAATGCATTGTTTCGGCATCAGTCGTTTCGGTAAATATGGGCTCATCGGGCACACTTTGATTGCACCTGGATTGACAACGAACTTCCAACGCCTCGCTTTCATGATGAAGCTCGATTGCACGTAGAATATGTGTTTTGGAATCAAGAAACGACCCCTAATATAAATTATTGGTGAAAGATACAATTATTCATTACTGTTCACAACTGTGAGCATCATTAGGTACGCGCAAAAGTTAAATTCAACCATAGAAGCAAGCAAAATGTAAAAAAACATAAATTTGTATTTAATTGTTTTATTAATCTAACTTATAAAATAAAATATATTTTAATTATGGGAACTTCCCATTGGGAAGCCTGGATCATTTTTTGTGATAATTCTAAACGATATGAATTGAAATCTTGTTGTTTTTCTTCATCCGACAAACGCCGGAAAAATGGAAATTTAGCTTTTTTGGAAAAGTAATACATGATGTAATGATGTAATGATGTCTTTATATATATATAATTACATGATGTATTACTTTTCCAAAAAAGCTAAATTTACAGTTTTCTGGCGTTTGTCGGATAAAGAAAAACAACAAGATTTCAATTTATATCTTTTAGAATTATCACAAAAAATGATCCAGGCTTCCCAAAACTTCAAATATCATTTTTTAACTCGTGCAAGCCATAATTAATTCCACAAGAACCAAAAACGCCTCTATTGGGCGTAAGAACTGAAGAAATAATAAGGTTACCTTGTAGTATGAGGCAATTCCGCGATTATAAACAGCGTTGATGTCAACTAGCTTTGACCTAACGAATATCAACAATAATGACCACTTTGCAAAGCAACTAATCATTCTAAACATATTATTTATGAATACCGTGTTTTCACTTTCGTATTTATTTCACAGAAATATGTTGGGTATTACATTTGTTTACAATAATTTCCATTTAGCAGTTAAAAAAATTATGTGACCAGATAAATATGTTTAAAGATCTTAACAGCCACGCGCCTGAATTTACAACCCGGCTGCGGGCCCGGCCGTGCAAAAAAATCAAGTCTGGGCACTTAGGATTTGTTTTAGGCGGTCGAGTTCGAAATGTCATCTTTATTATTTAGTTGGCTGAATTCCTAATGCATTATTAGGTATTTGCGATAATAAAAAAAAAAATCTATAATAAAAATGACACTTATTAGAAAATTATTATTTGTAAAATGGCATTAGAGGTCGGCAGGATTGTGATCTTTTGTACAACTACGCTACCATACCCGAGTTGAGTAAAAAAAAGTACCCGCCTAAAATGCGGGCAAAAATATGTTACATAAGGCTATATTACACTCGTTATAGCGCAAGCTAATAAAGAAATAATATTCATATGATAGTTTTAAAATCAAATAAATAAGATAATGGGTTTCATTATTTAATGAAACCCTTTATTTAATTTGTTTGATTTTAATCTAAAGGGTTTAAACCGTTTTCAAAAATAACGGTTCATGTCCGCAGCGCCACTTTTCGTCAAGTGAATAAAAAAAATCAGAGGAACCCTTAAGACGAAAAGTATTCGCTTCGAACCGTGAGTTGAACAAAAATTGCAAAATCTACAAATATTAGGTCTTAGCATACTTTCACAGAAGCTTTAGAATCACCAACTTTTTTTGTGAATAATTCATATCTTGGTGTTCTTATAAAAATGACAAGACTCGTATAAATCTCGTGTATATGGGTTTATAAGTGTATCCAGGAGTATCCCCGTTGGGAAATTGTTATTTTTTTTTTTTGAAAAATAACATTTATAAATCTCCAGGTGGTACCTAGCCTCAAAAATAATTTTAACGGGGGTGGCGACAGACTTGACCTTATAAGTTAACCACTGTGAAAAACATGGACAAAGACATTTTGTTTTTTGTTCAGTTTACTTTGTGATCAAAGATTATAAGATCTTAAGTTTTTAAGCAAAAAGAAAAGTATTCAAAAATACCACCCCATAACCTAAAAATGTACAGCCGTGTAATTCAGAAGACCATTTTTACCAATTAAAATTAATGAAACGTCTAACTTAAAATGGAATGGTGGATTTTGTGGCCACGATTGGAAAAATGAGGTATTTTTGTTCAACTTAACAAATTGATAATACTAAAGATTAGACTTCATGGCTGAAATACTAGGGGTTAATTGTATTGGTTTTCCGGGGACAGAAAATCTGCTTCGCCAACCAGTATCGCTTTGAGCCATTTCGAAATCCTTTTGCCATTTTTCTGCCTCGATTTCTTGCGCTGATTTGAATGGCTTTAAATATTCCAACTCATCTTTCTCCTCTTTTTTATCCCTTTTCTGATTGGATTTCACAAATGATATATGACCCATGTAACATGGGTATTAAATAACGCGCACTTCAATGTCTAGATCGGTTCATTTATGAGAATAGTCGATAAAAATTAAAATTTATTTAAATTAACCTATTAAGGTCACGTTAACTTCAATTAACCGAACGGCCTATAAGTAGGCAGTTTACCCTGCCTCCGTAAATTTACAAACATTGAGTCTTTCGAGCGTTAAAGAAAAAAATATTTTATTGAAGTTTTGCCGAGAAAGAATCGGGCTTGACGACTAACCCGTAGATTAGAACAATCGTTAAATAATTTTTCCATGACTAGCCTATTTATAGGCTGTTCGGCTAAGGGGGTTATACCGCAGCGTCCGTAGAGTTAAGATATACACGCACAACCTCGGATCTGGAAGTGGGCTATTATATCAAAAAAAAATGCCAAATTGTAAACATATTTATAAAAAAAAATCCTGCACGTTAAAATACTTAAAAAAAAACTTCTAGTTCATGACAATCCTTTCGTTCGTGCTTCAAACGACACAAATCTCCCTGATGACAAAAACCTTGTTGAAAATTCAGGCACAATCGAGCATCTTGGGCCACTTTAATATGTGGAAACGGACATCGTTGCCCTAAGGTCGGTTAAGTCACAAAAAAATACACAAGGTTCGTTATGAGGTCGTGTCTAAAAAGCAAGACCTTAAATAACATTTGTCTTACAAAAGACATGATTTTACTAATTCTTTTACAAACAGACCTTATGATCTTTAACTGGTCCGCGCGTTTTAACGTGGTGTAAAAACCACGAAACTCCAGCTCAGGGCAAATCTAAGATTACGATAAAGATTCACCGAAAGAAACGCTACTTGTTATTTTCCAACAAAATATTTTCTAGTAAAAATTTACTACTAGTATGATAAAATATCAAATTTACTATCTGCCAGACAAAAAGCTGAGTTTAAGGTACTGACTTAATCGGTACAGAGCACATTCGAGAGAACACCTATTGTGGTAGGGTTTGTGTTATTGATAAACTCTTTTTTGCTAATCGGAAACGAAGCAAATTACACATAGTTTGATAATCTTAATAATTTTAATATAGATACAGGGCGTGTGGTTATAATTTATAACTTATAAAGTCAAGCCCAAAAAACTCACTTGACTTTGATGCAAAAAAGTGCCCTTATAATTAGTTGAAAAATAGGACAATATGTCTAAATAAATTTCTTATACATTTCTTGTATATAAAGGTGGAGGTCCAACCAAAAGTCAAAAAAGACACCATTTATGCTGGAAAAAACTGACTTGGCCTTATAACAGTCCGAATGTAAGACCTTATAAGCAACCGCCCTTATATAATTGTCGTAGTTTAATTGACTATCAAACAAAAGTTTCACGTATTAATATCAACATTGGATTTTTTAAAATAACACAAATCTTTTAAAATCGGAAATAAAAGTTCTACCAAATTGGTATTACCAATTCACCTTTATTCACATTAGCCATTACAATTGTATCTTGTACTCAATCTATCGGCATCAATTTTAACTGCTCTAAATTAGACTTAACCGTTCCTTTCGTACAGTTGCCTCGGATAAAGTGAGCACTTTTAACGTTTAAAAATATTATTCGAAACTTTTTTTTCTCGAGAACACTAAGCTTCCATCGAATTAGTTAGGTTTTTTTTGTATAAACACTACTTTTCTATTTCAAAACATTTTCAGGGTTCCATGGTATGAGGATCGGGAGCATGACGCAATTTGCACGTTTCCATTTTGGTGCAAGATCCATGTTTGATAAACTTCAAATGGATAACCACTTATATTTAATTTGAAAAACTTCACTACTACACCCCCTACTCCCAGTAATGACTAGTTTTTCATTCATAATAACATGACCATAAATAGGAAGGATTTCTTAAAAATACGGGCCACTCTTTGCACTCTTGTTTCTTTCTTTTTGAAATACATATGAATAATTTTGCTAACCCCCCTCAACTTTTTGAAAAAAATCCATTGACGGTATTTTTTGCGTAGGTTGGAGATTTCAAACAGCTCTCTAGGGGGCCCTGGTGGCCCAAATCAATTTCTGAATAGTCTGATCGACGTAGTTTGACGAGCTCTACAACTTGGCTTAACCAGTTTTTTTTTGAATTATTGCGAATTATTGTGAATTTTTAAGGGCGTGTTTATATACACATAATTTTCCCAAAAACTCCTTCCCCCTGAGAGTTAAGTAATAATATGAGGTCGACACACGATTAAAATAATATTTTAAAATATTAGTTTCTTTGTTAATTACCGCGTCACATTCATCAGTAGGACCCGTTATAAAAATATCCGATAAGTTATCCGTTCCTCTGGACATGTCCTGATTCGTTTTGGGTCATGTTCAAAGCGACACGACTTCCCATTGCGACAGTGGCCCGATTTAATATAAAAATTACAATAAACTACGTTATCGGGTTGGTTAGTTTTCTTAAGGTTTTCTCGCTTGGCAATTTTTTGAGTGATTTTTTGAGAATTTTGTTGATTTCTCGACCACTTCAAACGGTTATTATTAATCGTATCATCCCGCTTGTCCAATTTGTAAGGGTTTGCGTAAGGCGCTTTTCTCACACCGTACATTTTTTTTTTCACCCAATATGTGTTTATTTTTTTAATTTTTTGTTATCAACTTACCAATTTCTCTGAAAATAAACATTATTTAACAGTGATGCGCATGGAGTTTACTATAACAGTCATGCGCATCTGCGGTAGCTAGCTACCCAATTTGCTCTAGCGGAACGGATTTTTTTGATTATTATTTTATTTTGAAGCATTGTTTTTCTTCTCTTACTGGAGTGATTTTCAACCTTAACCCTCGTCGTCCACGGACCCAAAACGTAAAAACAATTTTCTACAAATTTTCTGTTAAAAAAAATATTATTCTCCCATATAAAATGTAAATTTTTTTTTTGATTTCAAATCCGTTGTCCATTTTTTTTTATCACAAGCCGTTCTCCTTTTATTTAGAAATTAAATTTTAGAAAGTGAAAATGGGTAGCTAGCTACCCAATATGCGCATGACTGTTAAGAGGGCTAATTTGGAATTTTCACATATTTTTTTCTCTTTAGATAAATACAGTGAGGGGTCTCTAGATGTACGCTCTCTAGATGTGCACTTTTTTCAGACCAATTTTTTTCAAAATGTACTTGTAGATGTGCACTTTCTCGGGTCCTATAACTATCAGATGTTCACTGTGTTTGTTCTTAATGTGTCTGTCAATTTACTAATTTCTCTGAAAATAAAATAAAAATTATTGAAGAGGGCTAATTTAGATTTCTCCACATTTTTTTTCTCTTTAGATAAATAACAGTTTTCTCATCAGTTGTGTAAGTTCTCAGATGACATTCGGGTTAAATGATGATGATTGGCTGGTTTTGTTTGCGTCAAGAAAATATTCAATTTTCATTGGTTAACTCAAATTATTGCGTCATCGTGTGAATCTGAAATTCTGATTATCGGAACTTCAGTAATTCACAATTTCTGAAAAACTTCATTTTTTTTTTGTATCGATTGAGAATCTTTGTACCACGATTTTTTTTTGAAGCTCATTGAAAAAAACACTTTCTATTTCATGGTCGGTCAGCGATAAAGCTAGGTTCAGAGAACAACAAAGATAATTATTTTTTTAAATAACCCCCTGCGCCGTTATCGGGCCCAGCTTATGCGAAAACATTTGCTCGATTACGTATTTTTTTTTTTGCCCGACAACGCAGGGCTTATGCGGAATGTCTGGAAAATGCGGATCAAAAAAGTTTTGACCCGTTAACCTTTGAACACAGATTTACAACAGTTCCGTGAACACATCGTTTGGAATTTTATCCAAACAATCATTCGAAATCTTCTAACCTACGTCATTTTTCACTATAAGCAAATAGATGGTCCTGAATCGAATGAGCATGTTCTCGAAAGCTCTTCAACCACCCTTGCACACTTTTTGGTCGATTTGACCACAAAAAGACAAAGTCCCAAACGATTAACCCCTTAACGTACGAGGTTCATTTTTTCAGGCTAGTCCAGTTAACTACTTAACAGTTTTGAAAAAATATGACAGAAAAAAAAATATGCGTGAAAACTATTAATTGCAAATAACCTCTTTTTTCAGGTGTCCTAGCCCCAAATTGGGGCCCAAATTTTATTATAAATGACTAATTAATATTAATTACCGAAATACTTTCCGAGTTTGTAATCGGTTATTCTATGTCGATTTTCACTGCCGTTATATTTAAAAGATGAAGACATCAAAAAAAAATCCGTTTCATATGCTCGTTTGGACAAAATTTCAAACGGTGTGCTTGAAGGTTAAGGGTGCAACGGGCGTAACAGTTAAGCGTCATTGTATTTGATGAGTAGAAATGGAAAAATCGAAAAAAATTCGCAGTAGAGGTCGTCAAAGTAGTAATTTGTTACTAGTAGTAGTTTATTTGCAAGTTTCTGAGGCTGTGTTAGTTGAAATATGGCGTGAAGTGAACTTATAATAAGTAATTTACAATGTGTAGTTAACCATTACAAACCGCAGGACAAGAAAATTGCCTAACCATTCCAAAACTTTGCCCCCAATTTTAGAAACAAAAACTGGTAAATTCATTCGAATGGGTAAAAATTGAAATTGAATAGCATAAGTAAAATTTTATTAGTAAAAACAGAATAATGCAAAAAAATGCCAAAAACTTGAGCGAAAAAGAAAAAAAAAACATAAGTCAAAGATTTTAAACTCAAATCTGTGACTTTATTTACATTTTACGCTATATCATTTGTGGTTTGTACCATTTCAATCGTTACATTAAATACTCTGTCACAAATAATCATAAAATATCTTCAATGATGATTCAGATACCGTGTGTCCAAGATACAAAATCGTCGATTCTGTATCAGCAGGGCTCGGCAAAGTCTGGCTTAGAGAAGAAAAAAAGTAAGAATTGGACAGGTCAATTTTTCGAAAAAAAAACTGTTAGTTCAGTTTTGCTCAGCTTGAAAAAATAAATTTTAAAATTTTTGCCCATTTCAAGCTGAACAAAACTGTACTAACAGTTTTTTTTCGAAAAATTGACCTGTCCAATTCTTATTTTTTTTTCTTCTTTAAGCTTAGCTTATGTGAGTCAGAGTTCAATTTGGCCTAGCATGGTTTAGCTTGCTAGCCTAGGCCAAGGTTAGGCATGACTTATGTGAGCCGCGGGCCAATTCCGCACTCCCGAACCCTGCTGTAAAGACCTAACTCGCAAACATCTTTCAAGATACCGTATCTTAGATACGTACTGCGAGTAAAGCATTCGGGAAATTTCAGGAAAAATATGAAAAAGTACGATTTTTTTATCACAGGCAACCAATGTGAATTGGTATTACTCTATACTATGGACCATAGAATATGAATCATAGACAATGATCTGTAGTTTACGGGCCGTAGTCGACACAAATATTGATTAACATAAGATAAATTAAGAATTATTTATGCTTGTAACCCGGTTTGGAATAGTGTGAATAGTTTGTACAATATTGTTATAGAATATTATATATTTTTCTTTTGATTAATTAAGTTTGTCAAATCATCGAGTCCGGATTGTATGTGGTAGTCTTCTGTGAATTGAATAAAACGTTTTTTTACATTGATAATTTCCGGATGACAGTTCCCTTCTATCTAAAGAAACGTTAAAATAAGTTTTAATTTTTTTTTATAACTTTGTGGACAGTTAATAACTAATTTTTTTTACTAATTTTTTTTCATCTTGACGCATAATTCAAGATTCTCACACTGATAACGGATATTTCCCATTAAAGCGAAGTCTTATTCAACAATGACCACCAAGCCTTCACTTTCATAGGAAATATCCGTTATAAGTATTGCGTTATAAGATTACTTTTAATAACGTACCATCTCGAAGATGACTTTTTGAATGACATGTGTAGATATAACGCTGGGATAGAAACATGCAAATTCGACGTGATTGATGACGAGACCTTTTAAATACTCCTTTGACGAACCAAGCAGTGCGTTGTATAGCGTTTCACTAAGCTGCAGGAATTCTAATATTGCGTTAAGAAACGTCAAATAATTCGGCACATTCAAACGCCAGTTTAACGCCCGTAAAATATCTTGTTCGCACTTTTTCCCAGTCTTTTTTGTTGCAAGTTCCTAAAATATAGAAATAAAAAACAACAACGAAAGATTAGAATTAAAAAAACTGAAAAAAAAAAATTGTTCAACCAGTTTTTCAAAAGTTAGATTATTTAAGTTTAACTTTAAGTTAAATAATCTAACTTTTGAAAAACTGTTTAAAATTTTCTATTTTTCCTGTTTTTTGAAATTTTAATCCTTCGTCGTTTTTTTATTAAGGACGGGTCTATAGCGTTTTTTACAAATAAAACCCGAAATTACGAAAATGCACTTTAATAGTATTTTTTATTTGTTTTATGAATTTGTTCATGTCTGTGGGCACTTTTCGACTACCGACAAGTTCATTGGACTACTAATTCTAGAAAAAATTAATGCTTGAAATTTGTGTTCAAAATGGAGTTACAAAAAAATCACTCTCGGAATTTGTCTGTAAAAATTTAA
>SCLG01000404.1:136311-149301 GCA_004367875.1 Oikopleura albicans
AAATCTGTTAAACAGGTAACGCCAAATGTATCATACAAATGTTTTAAAATTTATACTGATCTTTTTGTTTGCGCTAAAAATGATATTCTGGAAAGGCAACCGACCTTAAACTATTAGTTTGGCAACATACGAAACATGTCGGGATTTTGGCATTATTTCTTGTGGTTTCATAATAGTGGGGGTAGGCAAATGGCCAAATTAATTATTCCGACATATATCTGATTTGGCAGCTAAAATAGAAATTATGCGGATCACGTTTACCAGAAATGTTTTCATACCGCTGAGATTTTAATTATGAAATTTTGCATCATGTTGATAATTTATATTTTAATCATGTGAAATTGACAAAAAAAACAACTGGAAATCATATATAGTCCCGGTTTTCAAATTGTGCAGCCTCAAATTGTGCACGACTGCCAAATTGTGCACTTTTTCAGGAAAAATTGTGCACGTTTTTTCAGACCGATGTTTTAGCAAACGACCTTCATATTGTGCATATTTTCCAGGGCGATTTTTTACCAAACGAACTTAAAATTGTGCATTTTTTCATTTTTTAAGCTATCAGACAAACTAAACTGTTATTTTTAGTTTCAAACGAGTATGTATTATTCGGCATTTTTCGAACACAGTTTTATGAAAAAAAAAACGGTCGAAGAAATCCACTATGAATGATCCGTTGCGGCGCATCGGATGCTCTCTATCTGTGACATTTCTATTTTTGATTCAAACTTGAATCTTTAAAAGTCATAAACGTGAGTTCCGCGAAATGCCGGTTGAGAAAAAAGACTGAGCAAATATTAAATTAGACAATGTCATTGTATTAAAATGAATATAATTGTAACCTAATTCATTATAAATTATTATATCACCAACATAATATATCATATTTAATAGGTGTCAAAAATATTATTATGTTATTATTCCATTTGTTTATGATGTGTTTGTATCCCTACGTGCGTTATATGTTTTAAAGCGTTCTTATTGGCCCGTTTCGGGGAATCAGAAGAGGACGACCAATCAGAACGCGGTATATAATTTAGTAGGACATCGGACCGTGTTTAGTGGTAGAACTTTACAATTGAGACAAATTGAGATAATTTTTATATGTTAAAATTTGTAATTCATTTGGCATGATGAAAAGTTTAGTTTATAATATTCTTAGAATATTATTAAAATTTTTTTCAACAAAATTGCGTCACTTTTGTGTAAGGCGACAAGAAAAAATGATCTGAGTCAGATCTGACTCAAAAAAATTGGTCGATTTTAATAAATCAATGGTTGGTAAGATAATCAAACTAAGTTGTATAAAGGTCCTTTTCCGTTTTTGATCAAGATCGATAGTGATCCGTTTTCAACTTCAATTTTGAGGAGCCTCTGTAAGTATGCTTTAGGGGGTGCATCCGCCATGATTGCATCAGTCAAGGACACACTCCATATTATATTTTTCAATCAATCAAGTTTACAAGAAAACGCATGTAGATTTTACGTATTAGTAAGTTAGCTTTTACTATTATAGTAATATTATAATACATTGTATCTTTAACCGGCACAACCTAATTTGGCCGAATACAGAACACGGCGAAACCTGAAAATAACGAAAACCTGGCAAAGGCCCTTTTCTATATACGGCCAAATCAGGTTATGCCCTTTAACCATCTAAGTGGGTAATTTTTATATACCGTATATACTGGATGGAACAGCCAAAAAATCGTGTTTTCAGTTTAATCATGAGTTCACTTGGGACTTTTGGGCAAAGAATCTATTAATGCCTAACCTAGCACACAAAGTAAACGCCATTATTATAAAAAATTATGATTGTTACGTTTCGTATTACGTCGTGACGCAAACTACGATGTACTTATTTGAAATATGCCCGTTATCTTATAATAGCCATGTAATACTTTTTGCATCAAATGTTTGGGGTTAAGCTGACTTTTTTCTTTGAGCCAGGATTTTTATGACGTATGACAGCCTTTTTTTATGTTTGGGCTGAAGACGGATAAACGCATGACTGACAATGATTCTTGAATTTTTGCGATTGGTGTGTTGTAGGTTTTCAATTGGACCCACTTGAGTAACCCATATGGAAATTTATAGTTTGCAAGGACTGTTTTTGGCAGTTTATAACGAAAAAAACATATATTATATGACTGGAACGTTTGAACATCAAAATCGTAAATTTACCCTTATAATCACCTGTCGTGTATCACGGGGCCACTGTGTGGACAAAACTAGACAAATTATTTTGCTAATTTAAGTAATTTTTAGTATATTCTATTTTATTAGAATAAAATTTTGAAAAAAAATATAGACCTTATTATAGTACACCGCGGTGCACCGTACGATCACATTATTATTGTTATTACTATTATTGAAAAATAATGAAATTTACTTCAAAATTTTCTAGCTACCAAACAAGCGTTACTCGTTTTCAAATAATAACAATCGTGTCGACCTTTTCATGTTTATTTCACCGCAAACCGGCTGGAATAAACCAAACGCGATGCCACGTAAGGACTCGTGTGGTAAACAATGTCAAAATACTAATTCAAGAAACAAATGAAGCATTCTGACAGTAATGAATTTGCGTTAGCCGAATGCCAAAAACGTATTTTGGAGTATTTTTTTGTCATTGTTTTAGTTTACTATGTCATACATCCAAATTCCATTTGTAAAAGGAAACCTTACTAGTATAATAAGGCTGGTAAACCTGAGTAAACCCTCAATTTAGTAAACTGAGTTAGAAATTTGCCTAAACAGTCGTTTTGTTTTGTTTCGGGGAAAATTTGTCTGATATTTGCATGCGTCATTTGGTAAAATGTTAGCTTCAACTAATTTACACACTTTGCGCCGTTATGTTGGAACTCTTGGAAATTTTTCAAAATAACAAAACGAATAGGTAAAAACTACAAGATAACAGCATAATGCTGTATATCTGTATGCCGTACATGGTATGTAATATATTCCGTCTAAGTACATTTACATACGACTATAAACTTTTTAAGAATGATGTAACATAAACACAATAATACTCTTTACGTGCATTAATCGTCTTTCAAAGTTTATACTCAAAGTATTATACTTCAGTATATATGTTCATTTATAAGCATATATTTACGTTTGCGCATACTAACTGCCGAAAGAAGTCTGTAAACCCAAATAAGATGTGTTTTTTCTTGGAAGTTATGTTTTATACGTTAATTACGTAAAACTGATATAACTAGAGTAGTATATGAAGAAAAGAGAATTGGTCGAATATTTTTATGAGCGGTAACATTTTCGGATTATAATTTGAACAAAAATGACCCACAAGATATTTTTTCAACCCAGTTTTAGTTCTCGTAAATTGTATATAATGATTACTTTTGCTTAAACGGTCGTACACAAAATTAAGGACTCAGGTTATTTTTGGGAACCAAACGTATAATTCAAGGAATTGCTCATACGAAATCGGCTTGGAAATCAAACGGGTGAAACGGCAAGCGACACACATACTGATTATAATTTCATGCATCATCTTTGCTTTCACGCAATATACTTGCTGTAAGCGTTTGGAGCAATCTTGAGATAACACAAAGTCTCGGTAATAGGTATAATACAATTTCATAAAAGCTTTTTGCAAAATTTTGACAACTTAGTTCAAATTCAAGATCCGTGCAATTTATACGAAAAACTTTTTTTACAAAGTGCTACGAAGTAAAGTTCAATTTGTAGATTAAAACATGCTTTTGGGCGGCAAATTATAACCGTACGGTGGTCACCACAGTTTATATATAAGTCTTTTTTGGATTAATAATGCAAAATTTGAAAAAAAACTCCCGTACGAAGCTGTGTGGGTAATTTTAAGTACGCTAGGGTTTAAAATCTAAGTTTCTAATGTTACGTTAGTAATTTATTTTGCAGCGATTGAAATTGTATAAAGTGAAATCTGTTTATAATCTAATGAGAATAAAGTAGAATTTAAATAAAATATAACCCGGTTCAATTTTAGAAGAATTCTATTTTACTCATTATACCTTCAAAACATGACAACTGGCGAAACATATGTTTTTAAAATAACGGGAAGTGAATTAAAAGTAATTCAATAAAGTTAGTTTATTCAAATTTTACTTTATCCGCCTTCCCATATAAGATGTTATCTCAAATGTCCTTTGTACCAATTCAATCGATTGCTAGATGGTATTAGCTATTAGATGGTACCGTTACTGACCCAACCGTTAACATTTATGTGAACTGTAAACTTTGTGTACGAGATATATTTTTTTCTGATCAAGAAATCACGATGTTACATCGTCAATGTACTAGCCTTCTCGTAAGTAACGAATGGAACCCGTTCGGATAAAACAATACAATATTGTTTTTTTTAAATAGCGTGCGAAATGGTTAAATGAAGCCAGTTTAAGTCTAGTTTAAAAGTACTACGTGTTCGATTTCAATTCGACGCCTGTGAATTTAACTATATAATCACTTGAACAATGGTAGATTTCATAATCAAAATGCACTTTTCGACCTTCTATGGAAGTTTTAGTGTTTTTTATACTTTTTTGACACTTTTTTTTTGGCAAAATTATGATTGTGAAATCTACTAATAATTTAACAACTTACCAATTTGACAGTTTTTGCCCGCATAGGAATTGCAAATGCATTCGTAGCTGCTTTCACCAATATCATAACATGTTCCTCCATTTTCACAGGGGTTAGAATCACAACCACCCGCATTGATGCCCGACAATAGGGCGTTAAAAATAAATATCATCTCTGTGTCAAAATTCGATCTTTTTTCTGTTTAAATCTGAATCGCCAAGTTACTCCAAACAACTGCTAATACTCCAACTTGTTGATCACGATTGGTACCAAATTTGACTTTTGATGACGTCTACAGGTTAAAAATGTGTATAATCTTCTCGAACAAATACCCTCTTTAGAAATAATCTCTCTCTTATGATTGTGTGTCGTTTATTTGTAAAGAATTTTGAGTTTTTTGAATTCGATCAAATTTTTTGTTTATTTTCATTCAAAAATTTTCGATTGGGTTAAAAAAAATAGGGCCCGAACACGCTTAGTACAGCGCTCTGATCGGCCGGCGAAAAAAAAAATAAAACTTCTCTTTACTTCGGTGAGAAGGAATATGAGAGTTTTGAGGATTGAACATGATGGGTTGAACCGTTTTTTGGTGGTGGTGCTGGAGCGTTTAAGCATATTATTATATCATAGTCCAACTCAAGGTGCATCACGTGGGAGGGCTATTGACGTAACTAAGATACACTAGTTTAGGGTGGGAAAGCAGAAACGATGATCCTGGATTTTTGTAAAGAAATCTAAGCATTAGATTCTAATGATTAGAATCTGAACAATCCTTTCTTATAGAAAATGTTATAAGAGTTTACTATCGGATATAAAAATTGAATGCACTGTGAACTTTTGGGTGTTAATTTCATCTATGGGTATGCTGAGCCGTCATATCTTAGCTTACTTCGTATGAAAACTTTAGAACCAATAATTTTACAACTTATCCATTTTTGGCGAGTAGCAAAGATTCCAAAATTTCAAGGAAATTTACGTCCAATTTAAAATTTTTGAAGATAAATTTCTTAACGATCTAAACATGCTAAACATTTTTAACCTACATTTTTAGAGCTATTAAGAAAACTTATCTGAAAGAAAGATTTCCCAATCAGCGTCTCACCTAGATTACCGATAGATACCGGTACGCGATGTAATTGTTTTCCGTATTAAATTTAGACGGCAAAAATCAATTTTTGAAACTCACATATGTGATGAAATTTATGAGGGGCAACACGTTGTGGCGGTAGACATCATTTTCACCGTGAAAGGCCTTTCCGAGTCAAGACATGCTCTTTTGCTGCTAAGGGGTACTTTATTTAATATTTGTCACTTCCAGAGACATCTATTTTTCCGAGCTGAAAAGCGTTATACCTCAATCTAGAACATACGAAAGAAAAAACGCCGGGAGTTCATGTGAGACGCTGTAGTACTACCATTCAAAATGTTGCTGTTGCCGCCCTACGCTACAGAAATTGCGCATGGTACTACACTTTGACGTGTTCAACAGGATACCGAACCGAGTGTGGTAAATCCGGAGTTTGCGAGTGAAAGTCAAAAAAAGCTCCATTCAGGTTGATGCTTGAATTTAGGTATGCATCATACTACAAACATTTTATGCCGAAGTGGGCTAGAATTTAACAGGTTAGCACACAAACCAAAATGGTGTAACTCTTAATTTAACAATACATAATTATATATAATTTAACCTGGTGCCGATCATCAAAATCAAACCAGGAAAATCCTCTTGTGTTAAGTTTCTGGTTCCCGTTTTTCGTTAACTTTAAATGTAAACTTTTCGAGGATGGTGTAACCCAAATATAAACGTTTTTTGTTAAAAAAAGACGTATCAGTTACACCTATATTAACAATATGTTAATAATACACCGCCTATAGTACAGGCCCTGATATTGGCCTGATTTGGCCTGTTTGGTGGGGATTTAGAAATTGATCGTGATGTTGTCCAACCGCTGTACACATTTATTAAAAATTTTTGCGCGTGTCCCTAAAACTTTCCCAACAATCCGCCTACGCCCGTGCCCTTATCCGGCATTTATTGTTTTGGCTAAACTGTCAGATAACTGCTGAGGCGGCGTATATTAAATAAGGGGCCTGTGACTAAACAATTATAATCCACAAAGCAATTACAGACTCAGGTTTTATACCATTAAATCGAAAACGTCTACAGAAGTAGTTCACAACCTATTCGTTTCATTTTATTCTAATTAGGTACTTGGACTACGAGGACCCTTTCAACCAAGCGTGTAGATAAGCAGTGTTCAAAAACGTGAAATAACAAAATCTGAGTACATTTCAAAACAGCTTTGTATGATATAAATAGGATTATAAATACTATGATACAAATATATATCACGATCAAAATGCTATTGCCAAAATACTAAATTAAAAAAAAATGGTGCAATGTAAAATATACGAATTGGCAGTGTAACACTCAGAGTGTGGTAATCGCGTTATCGTATGCTCCATTCAATTTGGCGATACTCGAGGAGTGGGCAAACCAAACGAAAAGTGGATTGATTTCGCCCAACGCACTTGAAAGTGTAAGATTTAATTTGACTAACTTATGCCACAACTTGAACACGAGTTCAGAAAAAAAAATATTTGTAAAAAAAATCTTTCTGAACGGATCATGAACAATGGTCCATAGACTACTGTATGGTCCATAGTCTATTCCAGAGACTTTATGGTACTATCCGACCTATTTTAACCCTTGACCGCGCAGTTGCCACGCTTTGTTAATTGACAAATATCGATATAAAATAACCCTCAGAAAAAACTATAAATATAAAATAATCTGGTTCAGTTGTGGGGTTTACATGGCCAATATTAGACGAAATTTGTAAATCTAAAATTTTGTGGTTAAATTTATTCACGACTTAAAAATCCATGTGTGCAAATGTCTGGGGTTAAGGACCGTTTGTCTATTAGAGCTGATTTTTCCAAGTAGTAAATTTAACTTTAATGTTTCATATAGATTTTCAACAATTACTTCTGCCAGTTTTGGATCAAATTAATAATTTTCGGGTCGGTTTATCTACATGCCACTCTATACCGTGTTTTGGACTGTCGCGGTAATGCCGAAATAGCTCTAAAATCATCTGAAGATTGCTCAAATCCCGACAGTCTGAGCTCCAACACACGGTATAGAATGATAAAATGTTGGTCAAAAGTTTAATACCCAGACATGTACCCGGTGGTTCATCTAATGTCGTTAAACAATTTCGTGAAAACTACACAGAAAACCAATTTGATTTCAGTTAGCTTTGTTAAACCGCTCAATTTGAGCGAAGTGGTAGTAATTCCCTAATATTTTCGTTTGACAATAAAAAAGGTTGGTTTGACCACAAGCGAACCTGGTGGACAAATAATCAATTACGTAATTGAAAGATCTAGACATATTGTCATTATGATCCTTTTGCATCGTTCACATAAGATAAGAGCATGGTAAAATAAAATAGCCGGTAGCAAAAGGCAAAAATATTGAAACTATAAAGATTAAGACTATAAATTTGTAGTGCCTTAGTCACTACTTGGAAAAATGTATACTGCAGTAGTAAAAAACTCCATAACAAACAAATTATTTTCAGAATAAAATCAATAGAAGTCATCTAACCAGCCATTAACTCGGTATAGTTTTTTTGTGAAAAAGTCCGCCTACGCCCTACCAAATTATGTTACATTTATTTTCAATTATTTTACCGTTTTATGGATCAACTTCTAGTAGTATGATTATTGGTTTGGTGGTGTATATAATGCCTTTTTATAACTGGCAGCAACTTTTGGTGGAAATTTGCAAGTGGTTGACGTGCCTTCGAAACGTTAGATTTATAAGAAATGGCAGCCAATGTTCCATTTAATTGGTTCCAATAAATGCCATTATTATCTCAATTTCATACGCACTTTTAAAGTATCGCACCGATTAAGTTATGACCGTGGCTCGTTTTAAATCAATTTTCGGCGAAGTTTAATCACGTACATGACGGACACAGTTATTTAGTTACGACGGGCAAAACTAATCCAAAAACTCAATTTAGAAATATTTTTCAAAAACTGAACAAGGTAAGTAAAAGTATATCGGTGTCTCAAATGTTAAGGATGGTACGGTTGCTTAGTTTACAAACAGGAAGACACCAGCCAGAAACTTATATTTAGTTGGATTAGGGTTTTGGATCGAATCGCACTTTAATGAGACTCGGGACCTTCCGTTCGGAAAATTGTTTGTTAAAAACAGTTGTCAAAACATTCCCGCCCATGTTCCCGCGTTTTCTGATAACATACTTACATTACACAAAACTTACACAAAACTTACACAAAAATTACACAAAACTTACACAAAACTTACACAAAACTTACACAAAACTTACACAAAACTTACACAAAACTTAAAAACTTACATTACACATAACAGCATTAACTGTAACCAAAAGTTACGGCGCGCCGTTAATGTAACAAACATTTACTTAATCATTTTAACAAGTTATTATTTGCACCTGACAATATTCCAAAAGCTGACTATTGATCAGACACTATTTATATACGAGATGCACTTCACTTTCTTTTAACTTTAACTTATAGATAATGTGTCTGGAATTCCCTCCCGCAAGCGTACTTGAGCTCGTTTACGATACGAACTAGAAATATTTAAAATGATTCAAGTTTTTCGAATTGAGACGTGGCACGAGTTTTTTTATAAGAACTCGTAAAATTGNATTTCTGAATAATCAGATCGACGTAGTTTGACGAGCTCTACAACTTGGCTTTACCAGTTTTTTTGAATTATTGCGAATTATTGTGAATTTTTAAGTGCGTGTTTATTTACACGCATTTTCCCCCTACGGGTTCCCAAAAACTCCTTCCCCCTGAGAGTTAAGGATGGTACGGTTGCTTAGTTTACAAAAAAGGAAGGCACTGAACATGTAACCCAAACTTTTTGTTCGGAAAATTGTTTGTTAAAAACAATTGTTAAAACAATTTGTTAAAAACAATTGTCAAAACATTCGCGCCCATGTTCCCGCGTTTTCTGATAACAAACTTACATTACACAAAACTTACACAACACTTAAAAACTTACATTACACATAACAGCATTAACTGTAACCAAAATTTACGGCGCGCCGTTAATGTAACAAACATTTACTTAATAATTTTAACAAGTTATTATTTGCACCTGATAATATTCCAAAAGCTTATACTATTGATCAGACACTATTTATATACGAGATGTACTTCACTTTCTTTTAACTTTAACTTATAGATAATGTGTCTGGAATTCCCTCCCGCAAGCGTACTTGAGCTCGTTTACGATACGAACTAGAAATATTTAAAATGATTCAAGTTTTTCGAATTGAGACGTGGCACGAGTTTTTTTTAAAAGAACTCGTAAAATTGGGTTTGTTATCAATTATTCCAAGCGTTATCGTATCGTCACATTGAAACAGTAATATCGTTGATTAATAATATTGTCACAAAACCNTTTTTTTTTTTCTAGAATTCGATGTTTTTGAGTATGTTCAAATTCATTCGTTGATCAGTTTCGAAGATGCTTAGCTCGTTTTCAATAAATTTCTTTTTTTATTATATTTTTTTGAATTTTTTTTTTCAATTTTTTTAAATGTCAACTGACATTTGCGAAGGAGGTTGGACACAGAAGGACTTTCAGTCAAATGTGCGGAATTGGACTACCCCCTGTATAACTGGGCCTGTAAGTATTGCTTATTGGCAATTACGACTTCGATGAATTTTAAAGGTATTTCGTGCTTGAAATCTATTAAAACATCATAATGAAACAAGTTTATAGTCTTTACTCCCAATAGGAATGATTTTTTGCGAAAAATAACTCTTTAACAATTCACTCTACTAGACACACTATTTTCGAGAATCATAAAACGTCCCTATTGGGATTAAGTACTGTACAAACTTTTAGTAGTTTTCTAATTAAAATTACATTAAGGAGGTTGGTGACCTAAAAGGCGATAATTTGAATTCCCTATTTTTTCTGGCGATTGAAGTGAACCTGTATATCCACCATGCCTCTTATGACCATTTATGATGATAGTAAGTAACAAATCTAGAAATTATGAGCCTTGTAGTTCATAAAATGTAACTCATATTTTTAAGATATTTTGTGGTATTTTGCCCGCAAATTTTTTGTTGCAGTATTATTTTATTGGAATACACTATAAGTATCAAACAAATTGATCTAAGAAAGTAGACAAAAAGTTTTAAATAAAAATAATCACAATTTGAAACCGAAAAANTCAGTTTGGAAGATTTAAGGATCGGCGAGGAAGTGGCAACGTGTCCATCATGTTCGTTGATTATTCGAGTTATTTATGATGAGGATCAGTTTGCTGATTACGAGTCGGACACCGAATGTCCCCCGATAGAACAGCTTGCCATTACGGCATGAGTCAAAAATTGCTTTCTGAATGACACGATTTATTGGCACTGTCTGAATCGGTACAAAATGTAAAACTATAGGGGATATTGGTTATAAGGTCTGGTATTTTCTCCGCTATAAGGTCTAGTCAGTTTTTCAACATAAATCATGTTTTTGTTTGGACGATGACCTCCCCCCGTTGGCACTTTTTTGTTTATAAAAATCGTGTCTTTCTACACTTTTTATGCACTTACTTAGTAAGTGAAGTACCTTATGGTAAAGTTTCAAATTTTTTTTTTGACGTTGACTAAAGTATAAATATAACCACACCCTGTATTTATACAAAGTAAACCTTTGTGTAGAAAGGGGTCCTTTAAAAAATTTGTGAAAGTGTTTTTAAGTTTTTACTTTATAGCGATTCAGACGGTACCGTTTTGTTTTATGATATGTTTATAATGGATAAAATATTCTGGGAATTGTGTGTTAATTCTTGCACGGTGATTTTCAGAATGCGTGAAAAGGTATTTGCCGAAATACCGGAAGGGCAGGTGATTCCCTTTGTCGATGGATGGGATTTTGTTGATGTTTTGGGTGAAGGCGGATTTGGCGAGGTCCGGCTTGTTTACAATAGCGAAAACAGATTGAAAGCCGCAGTAAAGGTTTTTATAAGTCTTTTTAGACATTTAGGGGTTAAATAACTGAAGGGTCATATTACTGTGACTAACTTGTAATTTGATTCTCCTAAAGATATCAAAAGTCAATTTTTGTCCTAGCAACTTTCAGAGAAATTTTAAAGGGATGGAAGCAGCGTTAGTTGCGTTTCGGTTTATACGACTTAGATTACAAAAAACTTTGACCCCTATTTTCGGTCATATTGGATTTAAACTTTAAATTTTAAAGGTTTTTTATGTTAATTGCCATTCGCCCACTTTAGCCGGTGCCAAATACCAACTTTCTTTTCAGATTATTCCTCTAAATGGCANAAGGGCAGGTGATTCCCTTTGTCGATGGATGGGATTTTGTTGATGTTTTGGGTGAAGGCGGATTTGGCGAGGTCCGGCTTGTTTACAATAGCGAAAACAGATTGAAAGCCGCAGTAAAGGTTTTTATAAAAATTTATTTGCAATGCAGTCTTTTTAGACATTTAGGTGTTAAATAACTGAAGGGTCATATTACTGTGACTAACTTGTAATTTGATTCCCCTAAAGATATCAAAAGTCAATGTTTTTCCTAGCAACTTTCAGAGAAATTTTTAAAGGGATGGAAGCAGCGTTAGTTGCGTTTCCACTTATACGACTTAGATTACAAAAAAACTTTGACCCCTATTCTCGGTCATATTGGATTCAAACTTAAAATTTTAAAGGTTTTTTATCTTAATTGCGATTCACCCACTTTAGCCGGTGCCAAATACCAACTTTCTTTTCAGATTATTCCTCTAAATGGCATGGATGCCGACATGAAGCGGACAATTGACCGGGAAGTTAAATTGCACAAATACTTGAAACATAAAAACATAATTCGACATTATGGCAGCCGCTATCACGAGCCCTTTGACTGTCAATTCATTTTCATGGAGTATGCCGAAGGCGGCGAGCTTTTCGATAAACTCGTTCCTGATGTTGGCATGCCGGAAAATCAGGCACAGAACTATTTCAAACAATTGATTACTGGCGTCACTTTTCTTCACTCAAAGGTTTAAAATCACAACCTGTTCAACATCACAATTTGGATTTTAGAATCACTATTTACAGTTGTGGAACCCATATTGTAACACTTTTATATCCATAAAACTATTACGATAAGGCTTGGTTTTTCCGGTTAATGAAGAATTTTTGGGCCCTTTTTTCGTTCATTTTTAAAAAACTGCTACGACATTCCACCCAAATTGTTATGATAAGAGTTGTTACGATAAAGGCCATATCATATGGCTTCAACAAATACATATTTTTGTATACAGAACAACTATAACTATAGTCTCAACTTTGAGAATCAGATTTTGGCAACGTGGTATTTCGGAGAAAATGTTT
>SCLG01000405.1:0-43620 GCA_004367875.1 Oikopleura albicans
AATCCAGAACGCGAACTATAAATACGGAGTACGGAGTGTAATTAAATAATAAAGCGTTGTTTTAGTGCTTAGTTTGTTGCGAATTAGTTTGTTGCTGTTAGGAACTCGAAGAAAATTTTTTGTTCACGGACCGTCCGGGATGGACGGCTCCATATGGCAACTTTGTCCACACGGTCTGCCAGGTGATCTTATTTTATCATGCGGTATAAAAATACCAATTTGGTCTCCATCAGTTAAAAATAGAGCCCTTAACGGCCGTCACGGCTTTGTCAGATCTTACTGACGTCTGGAGGTTAAAATAAATACAAATCAATTTATAAAAGATTTTTCTTTTCAAATGTTGAAAACATCGATTCGGAATTATAACCCTCGTCGGCCGGGTTATGCTCTTTGGTCAAATGTCCGTTTTTGGTTTTTATACGAGCCGCCGGCACCGGTGTTATTTGGGTAATGTTGTTTTGCTCGTACAGCTGGATCGATTTTGATTTGTTTAATGTTGACTTTCCCAGCTCAGTCACGTAGTAGTTATTGGGCTGCTCCAGAAAACTGTACGTGGATTTTTTTAAAATTTGTTCAAAATTAACCCCATGAGGGACCCTGATCCCTTGACGGACGTTTGTCCCTTGACGAACGAGTTTTTAGACAACAGAAAAAGTCCCTTATGGGATTAGGAACTGTAGATGTACCATCCTTACTTGCCCAAGGGCTGTTTTTGATTGCCGTCAAAAGTCAATATTCAATTGGAAACCTCGACTATGTGCCATTTGGCACATTGATAACACAGTTATGCTAATTTTCGAAAAGAGATTTGATTAAAAATCCCGCCTTGATTGTGGTTGATTGAGACTACCATGCTTTACATGGATCAGGGAATCGAGATTGCATCTATCGCCATTGCGTCGTTGCTACAAGCAAATTTTATTGATATCGTAGATACAGTCCATACTATCAATAATTCTCAATACGGACGGTTTCCAAAAATGGACACTTTATCNACCGGAAAGCGGAAGCATTATGTTAATATCATTAGCGTTTTCTTCCTTTCTCGTTTCTAATCACCCAAAATATATCCTTATCCAGATTTTGCGGGATTTCATATCATCAACGTGATTTTTGGGGGGATACAGTACCCAGTCTGGGGATTATTACATAAGTTCTAAGATTTGGTTTCGGATGCGCCAAAGTCTTTGGCCCAAAGTCTTGGCCCAAAGAACTTGAGACAGTCCAATACTCTCCGTGACAAATAAACTTTTTGGAATTAAAAATGTATAAAATATACCTTGATTATACTCAACGTGTCACATGAATTCCCGGCTTTTTTTTTATTCTATATTTTATAGGTAAAAACTGGTTTATCCGTATGTTCTTCAGAGCTTTTTGTTAGTTTTTTTTTCTTCAGACCAACCAAATTTCGACGAAAAAAATTTTTTAAGCTATTTGTTTTTGCAACTAATTAATAACCAAACCCGTTAATAAAACAAGTAAAACAAGTAAAATTAGTGCAGTCCTTTCTCTTTTTTTCAGACGCTCCTTTTTCGGACGATTGCTCCTTTTTGGACGCTTTTTCGGCCAAAATGGGGCCATTCTATTAGTAAATGATCTTTTTGTGACGATACTCCCTTTTCGGACGCTATTTTCGAGAACCGAAAAGGAGTATGGACTGTATTAAAGTACATTTTCGTAATTACGGGTTTTATTTGTACACAACGATATAGACGCGTCCTTAAAATTAAAACCACTGTATGTATTTTCTTAATGCCAGAAAAATTTACATTCTCCAAAAACATTTTTATCCGTGCACAGAGGTTGGCCGAATTTGTACCCTTGTCCGCGGAGGGTATGGAAGGGTAAACTCTTTTTTTCACTCGGTAACCCGCAATTTTACCCAATATCCGCGGGTAATTACCCTAGCTCGGGTATTTGTCATGGGGTAACTTATTCTCCAAAAAAACGTGGTTCCATGTGTGGTTCTGATGACTAAATTGTACTTTGTCTATAATTGTGGTTTCCAAATATTTTCTGGATGTCTATTATACACATTTGTGGCCGCATTTGTAAAAACATTCTTGATGATTTTATTTTGTTTGACGAGACACTCGATTATTGTTGAACTAGTTCTATAAAACGACTTCCGTTTTGAGGAATGACCTTTTAAACCGCGGTCCTTTGAGGTTACAGTTTCAAAACGCTGATTCAAATCCGTTTTTTGGATTGTTTGAATCTCGCCAATTATTGTTTAGCATTTTTGTGTCCGGATTTTGGAAAGTACAGTGTGGAAGACCTATAGCGATAAGGGAATCCAGAATTAATGTAGTAATTTCAAACTCCCTTATCGCCATAGGTCTTCCACACTGTATTTTTTGGAAGAATGTTGCTAGGGTAGCACCCACTTAGTTGGCTAAACAGATTACTTTTGCATTTCCGGCTTCGCGCACTTTTGCCAAACAATTCTGGACTTGCTACTCAGAATTGGATTAAACGTGTAGGGTGAATGAAAATAATTTTTTGCTCTATTCTGTTTTGGAAGTAATGGCTTAGGACTTCACGATTTTTTTACGACTGTATTCTATTTTTTATTATTTTGTATGGTTTAGAAAATTAAAATAAATCCACTACACCGCATGGGGGTTTATCAAGCCACTTTCGCTTTCCATAATCGGCCTGATAAACCCTCAGGCAGTGTATTAAGTTTTTCTATTTTGTCGTACAAAATTTTACAAGCCAAACCAGAAACTACCGGGTTCAAGTTTCAACTCACGTGTTTTCTAGAAACGGTATACAGAGGGAGTGCTGAATAAGGGTCGCGTGTGCTAAGTAAGGGTCGGTAGTGCTAAATAAGGATCGCTTTTTTCGATAAAATATTATTGATCCAAATAAGGGTCGCTAATTTTACCATTGTTTCCCACGGGCATTTTTTACCGGCTTTTTTTTAATTAATAAAATCATACATAGGACGCAAAAAAGTCACAATTACGTCAGGTTACAACACTTAACTTACCTAATCATGGGTGTCTTAAATAATGGACGGTGTGCTTAATAAGGGTCGTTTTTCAAAAATCGTTACCCGACCCTTAATACGGACACCCCCTGTATACCCTGGACCTGTCATATTAAATTAACACAATGGTACTAAACATCCACGGTTGAACTCCAATGCATTTGTACAGGTTTAGCCTCATGAAAATCGGCTGAGCTTTTCTAGAATAGAGCAATTTTCTTCTTTTTTCTTGCAATGGGGTGCTCCTATTGGTCAATATCAGTTTAAAATATGTCGACACGGTATACTAGAAACGCGCAGCCGATTTTCATGAGACTAAATCAGTAGCAATGTCAGTGTTTACTCTTGACTTAAGCTTGTATGACACGATAAAACTAGTACCTAGAGTTAAAAGTATCGTACGTAGGTAAAATGAAAATTGTGTTATTTACCATTTCGAATGTTTTATAATGGCCCAATTTGAACAAGTATAAAAAGGTAACAAGAAAATTTGTAATGAAATCTTTGAGGACATCATACCCCGCGATTTAGACGTTGCTGATTGGCCAATGTTTGATCTACTTTTGGAGGCAAACCAATAGTAGTGCGTGTCAGAATAGGGTGTTAACCCGAGACCGTTTTTGGATTGCCAAATGGCAATCAAGGACACATTATTGGCTATAAAATACGAATGGTAAGATATTTTTCTTTCTGGTTTTTTTCAACATTATTTATTTTTTACTGTCGCGCATAAAATTGATGAGAAAAGTATGTGCGGTGCACAAAGGAGGCGCTACAGGGTGAAATGCTAGCGGATGTACCCGAGCTTTTCGCATATTCGAAAGAAGTTGTTCAATTTTACGTAAAAAACAACTCGATTATCGTATATAACTAAGACAAATATATTTTATTAGCACCGAACTATCATTATATGACAAAAAAGAATGAAAAATAGTGATAAAAACTCGCTCTTTCGTAAATATCTCATGGGCTTAGGTATATTGTGTATGCCTTTTTCTAAGGGATTTTATCGACCTCTTGTTTCTATAAAAACACAAGAAACATATTAATGATAATTGTGGTGTAATAAAAAACACATTCTGTGGCTATTTCTATAAAATATATGTCTCAATTATGCTCACTTCAAAAAATCGAGCAAAAAAAATTAATTGGTGTAGACATGTGCGCCTGCTTAATACCTGCTGTGCTTTTAAAAACGATGTTGGGTCATCTCAAACCAAGAACAAAGTGTATTCTTGATTTTAGATTAAATATTATTAAAGAAAAACAATCGGTTAGCTCGGAAGACGATGAAAAGAAGAACAACTAAAAAAACCTAAACAAACTACGTTTTTACGTCAAAATCAAACATATTTTTAAACATTAACTAAACACAAACTAATTAGTCGTTTGATGAAGACACCAGGCAATATTTTAAAACAAAAATCATCTAGTTTGGTTAAATAATATAGAAATAGCGAGCGTTTGAATGTGTGATTGCCATTTGGCAATCGAGCGACGGTCCCTGCGCGACGGTCTAGGGTTAATATTACATAATTAAATTTTCTTCACTTTATTTGTAAAATTTGCTATGGCTGATTCATTGTTGAATCACACAGTACTTTTACGTTTGACAAGCATGACTCATGTGTTTACAAAATTTTTACGGTGGTACCTTTTTAACCAAAAACGTAAATATTTACGAATAAATAATGACCTTCAGACATCAAAAAAGTTTTTCTATTACCAAGTGATGACCACCCGTTGTTTATGATTGACGCACAAAACGTAAATTGTTGAGGTGGAATTCTATGATAGCAAACTCTCGAACATAAAAGTTAAATCCTGTTTTCTAGAGGATAATTCACAAAAATTATTTGTACGATAATATTCGTCAGGCGCAAAATATGGCTCTGAAAATAACCACCGAAATTTACACTAAATGAAATACAACTTACCTAATCAGCATAATTTGACGCGTGTGAATGGGATTTAGAATAAACACAATTAGGTATTGAAATAAATGAAAAATTTAGCATGATAGTTTGGCCTAAAAATATTAGGGTTGGGTTAATTATTGATTTAGCCGAACAACTACAAACAGTGATCAATCAACAGCGTGATTTTGAGTAAAATAAATTGCACTTTTCAATATTGTTTTTGTCCAAAAATGCTTGAAACGTGTTCAACAACGTTTATAAAATAAAAGCAAAATCATATTGGTAGATTTGGTAGAAATAAGCGAATCGAAAGTTTTTAGAAAAGACAAGTACGTGGATCTGATTATTCAAAAATTCGTAAAGACCACCCGGACCCAATAGAGAGGGTTTTAAAACTTCTAACCTACGCAAACTAACGCTTTTTAGATGCAGTTTTGTGTGTAGGTGGCACAGTCAAATGAAGGAAGACAACTTGCAAAAAAAAGCTTAAGAGTTTAACTGTAGATGGTCAAGTGCAATTTGACCTTCAAGAGGTCAAGGTCACATGCTTTGGAGCGCTTTTGTTTTACCAAACTGGTTTTCATTTAAAGATAATAGCTTCTCATACTTACAGATGTTTTCACTTTATCCGGAGTCGTTAATGTCATTTCATCCGGTTTATATAATGTTACAATGTAATTATTAATGTATCTTCTCTTTGGCGAGTCGGTCTGCCACCTTGATGTTTTAATTTATATGCGGTATAAATTATCATAACGTTTTATAATAATATTTTGAAAATCTACCGGGCCCTTATTTGGAGACCCTGAGTGACCGTTGGCTTTTTGCCCACCATCTGGGAACAGGAAGAATATTCACCGGCATCAAATAAGCGACCCATAATTGCTAAAATTTTGAAAAATCAATAAGCGTATATCGATCTCGTATATTTCTAAACAACCGACCGTATAAACGATACAGACTGATGGCCCATAAACAGACATCTAAATATTATTTCCCTTTCAGGGGAAACGTACTCGATTTCTGAAATGGTGATGATTTTCAAATATACACCGCCTGAGGGCTTATCAGGCCCCCCTTTATCAGGCCACTTTGCCCGCTCGTACGCTTATAAGACCACTTTTTTCCAAAACGTTTTTTGCTTGTCCCGCCCACGCACTAAGGGTTTATCAGGGCACCTGAGGGTTTATCAGGCTACGTGTGATGTAAGTTTATACCCGCGAATGGTTTTATCTGGCCTTTATAACCGATTTATATTGCGCAATTTCCCGCTCGTGCGCTTATTAGGCCGGTCTCTCATTGGTTATCCATGGGTAATAACAAATTTGTATTCACGGATTTGAGTTAAAATTTTTTGGGGAAATTTTTTTTTTCGCTTAAACTTTTAGGATATGTTAAGGGGCCAAAAATAGTGTACTGGCCAAAATTTCTAAGGTTTTGGGTATGGGGAAAGTGTTTTTTTTAAATCCCTATAAGGGTCGAAAAACAAGGTTGATGAGTTATAGATACAGACGAAAGTAGCACAACGTCAAAAAAATTTTATTTGACTAATCGACTAATCAGCATCAATTTACTCTCTCGGAAATTTGTTTCAAGGAATTTTGTTTTCAGGAAAGTACTTTTTTAGTATTTGGTGAGGTAAAGCAAAAAACCAAAATAACGCGAGAATATATTAAANGACGAATTTAAGATAAAAAAAATAAAAAAGTGGTCATAATAACAATGTTTTACCTTTAAATGGCGCATACGTTATATGCTGCTTCACCAGAATCATAAAATGGCCCCAGCCCATGTAAAATTACAAACTGCGGCAAGTGTGTTATGAATCTTACAAGAAATTTGGGATGCGCAGTAGTTAAGGTCAAATATTCAGCCGAAATCCCTTTTTCAGCTCCTGCTAAGTATTTATACTTTAAATACCCGTTTCTAATAGGAAATTTGCTATTCTTATTTTTTTTTTCATTGAGCGGTCTACATCGGAACAAAGTTAATTTTTAATTTATTTTTCCGCGGTATGCATAAATAAACACTAGTCATAAATCTGCGTACGAGTTAACGTGCAGTTTTGTAAGGGGTGCATACAACCATTTAAGCAGAAATATATACCCACCCCAACCATAAAAACGGATTATCGTGTTTATTATAATATATGAATCCCTTCAGCTTACAGAAAATGTATCTTTGCATCAAAAGATTGATTAGAAAAATAATATTGATACTAATATTACACAGTATATTCGTCACAATCACGTCTCAGTAGGATGTCTAAACCGGTTTCTATTTTCAGGAGAGCAAAAATCTAATTATAATTTTTAATAAATTTATCCCCAAAAAGAATTAAAGTCTATTTTCGGGACAATTTTCGGTCATAAACTGAGACGAAAGTCAAATATCGGGACAAAATAGGACTGACTGAAAGTCGCAACGCGTTTCTGAGTTGGTTTACCTCTGTACAGGGGGTACTCTAGTTCGGGTCAGTTTGCGATTTTCACTCAGAGTCCACTTTCGACCCGGAAAATGAGTAGGCGACCCGGAATTTGAGTTTTCCGACCCGGAATCGGAGCTCAAATCTTTTTTGAGAAAAAAAACCGACCTGGAAATGGAGCTTTTTCGCATAGGACTTTGAGAAAGCGACCTTGAATTGGGTGGCCCGAAATTGGAGTACCCCTGAATATGTTTCCAGAAACATCAACTTATTTAGTATGTTTCAAGCTCTGGACGGACAATAATTTTGCCATTTTTTGGAATTTTTTGTTTTTTTTTTTCAAATAATTGTTGCTCGGAAAATTCAAATAAAAAATGGGTCGTACATTACTTCAATTAATAAACACGAACCGTTTAATAAAATTACGAAACTAATATTTAAAACATTATAGGACTAGACACGTTTTTTTTTTTCGATTTTTTCCAAGTTCACGATTATAAAAATAAGGTAATGACCGATTGCTTCAGAAACGGAAATGTAAGATAAAATACGAAAAAGACTAAAATTTACAATAAAATTGACATGGAAAATAAAAAAAAAGGAAAATTAAGTCACCTTCAACTGAACTGGTATGGTCAGCCGAAACGAGGCCAGTTCATTAAAATTTGGGAGTTCGTGAGGCAAGGCGAGGTTAACTCATTATTTCTCTGATTCACCCGGAGCCCAGTTTGTCACCATATTTTTTACACTAGGAATGTTTCATAATGAAACGTGGCCATCATAAACTAAACATTTTCGGTTTCGAGAGCTTAAATGTCAGTACATGTGGCCATAACGGTTCATTACTTGGATGTCTAAATATTAGAAAAGATGCAACAATATGATTAAACTGTGAATATTGCCTAATGAAGCTCATTAACTCGAAAACGTTTATTAACAGTGATTATACAACCTTCTTCAACTGGCCTCAACATTTCAAATTTGGCTTTTTGAGGCAGATTCAAAGAAGAAGCTCAGGGCTCAGCCCAATTGGTTCGCTCGGAACAAAAAAAAAATCAGCTCAGCCACTCATTTTTTGTTAGGTCGAGCCGAGCCAAGCCCAAGAATTTTTGCGCTAGAGCGAGCCCAGCCAAAAAAAAAAACCAACTTGGCCGAGCCCTAAAGAAGCTTATAATCATAAATTAGTCATAAATAAGATTTTACCGAAGATTTTTTAAACCAATCACTAATGTTTTTTAGTCATTACCTTTTAATGTATTTTTTTTAATTTCTCCAAAAACATAATTTTTTTAGGTTATTGGCGGTTAATTTCTAACCGGTTGGTAACTCACACTTTGAAGGTTCACCATTGGATGCGCCATGGGCCATGGTTGGTTACACTTATGTCAAAAAAGCAGTAAATTTGAGGTACTTCAAAATTCAGCTCAAAATTTAAAGCGGCCAACCTATATATACACCACATCACCCATTATGTTTACAATATTCTTTTATGATAACACTTTTTGTGATTTGATAAACTTCAGTTGTTAATTATTTGACCAAACACCCAACTCATTATGTTAACAAAAGTCCATTATGTTAACAAAATTCCATTATGTTAACAAAATTTCATTATGTTAACAAACTTTCATTATGTTAACAGTTTTTGACGTTTGATGGTGTTAAGATAACGGGTTATGTGGTTATATCCCTCAGGCTCGCACATGGTCCATGTGACAAAAATTGCAGAATGAGTTAGAAAATTTATGAATTTTCAAGTTAGAAATGTGTAAAACTATACTTCTTAAAATGAGGCGTGTACAGGCTAGGCGAGTAAAAAACTATTTTGGTTGATCAAATGATCTTATTCATGTATTTGCATGAAAACGGAACTGGTGGAATAATGCCATTTAGAATTAGCAAAAATAATCACCCCGCTGTCAACTAACACGTTTTCAAATTCGATTAGCATGATCTCTATGACCAATCAGAATTTTCTAGAGAGCCCTAAAATCACTGTTCATAATTGTTTTTTCTTTTCATCACACAAATAGATGAGTTTGGTGGAAAAAAACATGGCCCGTATAATTTTAATATTAGCTGACATGTTATTAAAACAATTAGACTTTAACGCGGCACTTCTTCCAGCAATTGCATAAGGTTGAACAGTCATGCACATTTTGGTAGTTAGCTACCTATTTGCGTTTTTGATCTACAGAATAATTATTAATTAAATAATGATTAATTAACAAAACACACACAATACAGTTGTTTAATACATATCGTAACAATCCATATCCTAATACACCACCTAACCATTTGACTTAACACATTTTTTTCCGAAAAAAGGTGTTAATTCAAATGCAAATTGCTAAGTCAAATGCAAACTGTTAAGACACATGGGTAGTGCGTAGGTTAAAGCCCTGGAAAACTTGAAACAAAAAAAGTGTTAAGTCAACTGCAAACTGTTTAGTCAGATGCAAACTATTAAGCCAAATGGTGTTAAGTCAGATGATTAGGTGGTGTATTTTATTTTTGGCAAAATAAAGAAGAAAAAGACCCCAAATAACCCTGAAATGGAAAACTTTGCACATATCGAAACAGTTTTATGGATCTGAAAGTGTTACGATATCTATTACAGTTGGTGTGGTAACGAGTTGACACCTTCGTTTCCGTTTTTGAAGACCAAAAACTGTCAACTCGTTCCATTTTGTCAATTAGTTCTGTTACTATTTTTGAAATAATTTTGGTTGTTTTACGACCTGTTTCGATAAGTTGTGACACACTATTAGACACTTAAAGTGTGCGGCAACCGGTGAGGGGTAAATATAGATGCGTAGATACCGGACCTACTTTCAGTGAGACTTCTTCAGAATAGATACGCTCCGGGTTGAACCACAGAGTCTGTAATTTTTATAAAAATAGCCAAAAGAAAATATCTTCCCCGTAAAGATAAAAACGAAAGTCTAAAAATAAAATTAAAAAAGTCCGGATATGTATTTATATCCTTAAATACATACATGTTTCACTATGGATCATCGACAGTTTCCGCCCTAATATTTTCTGATAAAACCACAAAAATAAACATCGAGATATTTGGTAGAATATTACTACATGTAAATACTGATAAAAACATGAATTGGTTGAATTTCAGCTTGGTTTTATAATTAATAAATTAACTCCCATGCGCTCCATTTATTTACCAGGTTACGCGCTCGATAGTGCAGAAATGCACGTTTTTTTGTTGATATAATGATACGTTGCATCCCAATTATTGGGACCCAATAGCATCATTATGATAAGTCGAAGGGTTTGCGGTTAACTGGCAATTTTGCAGTTTGATGGACCCTTTAACAAAAAAAAATTATTTTTAACTCCCAGGGGGAACGACTTTTTGATAACCCGTAAGGGGAAATTGTCTGCACGTATGCACACACTTATAAATTAACAATAATTCGCAATAATTCTGGTAAAACTGGTAAAGCCAAGTTGTAGAGCTCGTCAAACTACGTGGATCTGAGTCAGATCATCTGACTATTAAGAAAGATCATCTGACTATTAAGAAATTGATTTGGGCCATCAGGGCCCCCTAGAGAGCTGTTTGAAATATCCAACCTACGCAACAAAATACCGCCAATGGCATTTTCTCGAAAAGTTGACGGGGGTCAGCATATATTCACACACTTGCCCTTGCGAGTTAACTTCTACACGGCACATTGTAACCGGCTGATTGCTTTTAAATTTTCCTGTTGAATAGGACTTTAACAATAATTTAACCCGTAGGGGGTTAATCAGTGTTGGAAAAGTTGGCCAACGCTCCAAGTGCTAGTACGGGATTGTGTGGCGTATAATTGTAGAATAAAAATTGAAAAAAAGTACTAGAATAAAAAATACTCACAAAATAGAAAACTATCGCAGTGATTTTCGAACGCATAAAAAATAAATAATGTTACCACTTTTTGGTAACATTGCTTGACAGCGCGTCTGAAGTCTCTGTGGTCTGTCATTGGTCTGTTTTTAGTGCGCTCGGCCAATCACCGAAAGGCAAATCACCGAAAGGCGATTTTCTTTAAAATAGTTTTGTATTACAGTCCTCCCCCTCTTAAGTGCCGCACTTAAGGAGATATATTTTTAGCATTTCCGCTAAAAATTTTCTTTCGCGTTTTAAGATTACTACACCCCCTGCGCTGTTATCTTGCAACTATCGCATGAAAAAAATCCGCAAGATAACGGAGCGAACGGTGACATCTGCAAGATAACAGCGCAGTGCTTAACACATAAAGATAGGGATTCCTGGAAAATTGGCCGAAAAACATCTGCAAGATAACGGACCCAACGGGAAAATCTGCAAGATAACGGGTGACAAGTTCTAAGTTATACTTGACAAAAAATGTTCAAATTAATTTCGAAAATTGCTCAAAATATTATCAAAAATTGAAAAAAAATCTAGTAGTTTTATTTTTAACTTTTATCTTATTAAGTTTATAAGTTATTAATAAGCTAATAGACACCATTTTGATTTCTCTTAATTTTTTTTTTGTTTGGGTCTAAATGGCTGAAAATAAAACTACCGAGGATGCTATTTGGTACTAATAGTATATGTGGCGTGCATGAATTTGGTATGAATTTCAACTCGCTCAGTCTCGTAGGTTTTTAAAAATAGAACACACTAGAGTGAAAGCGTTTTTTTTCTTTCTTTTTGTCAAATTGGCGTTGTCCGCTATTGAGGCGCAATAATTCTGAGCCTCCCAAGTTGTTAGATACAATAAATCAGAATAAAAAAAAAGTTACAAATTATTAATTAAAAAAAAAATAATATTTATGAAGAGAATTTTTATGAAGAGAGGAAAATTTACATTAGAAAGAAAAGCAATATTTTAATGGTCGATGGTCGCGAGCTGGAATCGATTTAGAGCGCAATAATTTGAGAAGAAATGATCATTTAGAAGAGAAAAAAAAAATCAAATTTTATTTCAGACTTTTTTTTTGACCGGCCTAATAGTTGGCGGAAATTGCCGCCAAAAAAAAAAGTGGGGGTGTTTAGGATCATTAAGGAATTCAAGACATTCGAAGTAGCGAACATATTATTCAACATCAAATTAAAATAAAATATAGATTTTTAGGAAGGCTTTCTATTTATTTTTGAAATATTAGGTTATTTTTTTGGAGCTGGGCCAAACCGTGACTTTTTATTTTATTTTTTTTTCAGTCAGCTGAATATTTTACGCATCTTTAAAGGCGGCGTGGTTTTATTTCAGAGATGGACTTCAGTCAAACAATGGTGATCAATTCAAAAGGTTAAAAAACGCAGCGCTATTGAAAGCAAAATAGTTTAAAAAATATATATATAATTTTGATAAACTTTTTTATTTTATTCGTATTTTTTTGCCGCGATTATTTTCGGATGAACAATAAGACTTCAGATTTGCTCACGGAACTGCCGCTGTCGGCCTTTATTAGGTACCGCAAGTTGTTGGTTCCAAAAATGGGTAGGATTGACATTCACGAAAAAGTAAGTTTAAATTGTTCAAAGAGAAAGAAAAAATAGCGTTTTTTAGAAACAAATAATAGAATTAACCCGTCCACGTTCGAGTGTGATATGACGAGTTTATAATTTTCCAACAAAGTTCCAACATAGTTGTACGAAACATGTAGTTGGTTTTCACCGTTATTCGTGAACTTTTAGGCTTTCAAAAATGTCCATCATAAACTTATGGAAAATTACTAAACAATAGTGAAAAATGACCCAAAAATGATTCAAAAATTTCTAAAAAATATGAAAAATTACTGAAAGAGTTTACTTACCAGAAAAAATTACTCAAAAATTGTTGAAAAATTCTGCAAAAATTCGTAAAAAATTCCGCAAAAATCACTCAATTATTTTTTTCAAAAAACCCTTAAGAAAATCCTTAAAAAAATCCTAAGAATTAGTTATAAAATACTCATAAATTACTCAAAATTTACTAGAAAAACTTAGTAGAGGTGGTAGGGTCAATTTGTTTATATAGCCCAAAAAAACTAAAAAAATGCAATTTTCCGAGCATTTTTTTACATACTTAATTATTTACTACAACACCTGTCTACAGAAGTTAACAAACCGATGGAGAAAACGTGTTAATTTACGATGGGGAAAAACGTGTTAACTTTAGTAGAAAGTGCGTCAGCTTAAAAATGAAAAAGGAGACGCGAACCGACTGTTAACTTCAGGGCATTTTGTTAACTTTAGATGCCTTAACTTCCGTAGTGGAAAATTGTCAAAAAGTAAAAGTTTTAACCTAATTAAATAATAGTTTTTGACCAAATAATGAAATTGTTATGATGTACTCTTTATCGATGGTTGTAATTTCTGAGAAATTGGGTCGTTTTAAATACGTTACAGGTTTAGCCTCATGAAAATCGGCTGAGCGTTTCTAGAATATAGCAATTTTCTTCTTTTTTCTTGCAATGGGGTGCTCCTATTGGCCAATATCATTTTAAAATATGCCGACACGGTATACTAGAAACGCGCAGCGGATTTTCATGAGAGTAATCCAGTAGCAGTTGATTTTATTTTTTTAATTTTAAATTCGTTAATTTTAATTCGTTTTTCTAACTGTGGACAGTAGACAATTGATATCCAAAAGGCGTTTCTTTATTTGAATGGGTCGAAAAATTATTCCCTTGATGAGGAGTTATAATTTATGACATAAACCATTCTTTAACCCGTAATAATTCGCTGTGTACCAAATTTTCGGTTGAGGGGTTAGAAGACTAATGATGACGTCTTACCGCCACTGCCGAAAAGTTGGTACACAAATATGAAAGTAAAAAATATGACAAAACACAGAAAAAATACATTTCCAGCCGTTTTACGGCAAAACTTTTTTTAGACCAAATGATCTAAATATTTATGCTTATTAAAAGTGCGTAATATTTGGCGGGGCTGGTCGATTTTCTTGGCTTAGGGTCCGGGACCTCATTTGCTCACTAAATAGGTGTATTTTCTTTTCTATACTTCACTTCGTTAACTCGTACATCGAGTTTGTATACATTTTGGCACATTTTTGTCAAATATTTCAGAGTATTTACTTTAGAGTTAACATAATTATGACGATAACGTTGAATTCTGAAACAAAATATGAAAAATGTGTCTTTAAGATCAATTTTTCTAACGCCAATAATACGGTAAGGGGTAAATAACGTGCTTCTCGCTTTCTCACATTTCGTATTCAAATAGGATTAGAAACTAGAAAAGCGAGAAGCGCGTTATAATACCCCATACAGTATGTCATACTATAGTGCATCAATGTTAAAAGATTTTCAAAAGTGCTTTCCGTTCTAATTCGTGAACTACGAGTCTAACTGCACTTTATAAATTCATAAAAAAATCTATTTTTTATTGTGTGAAAAACCACGTTTTCTTATCTAGAAATAAAAATAAAATACCGGGAATTCGTGGGACGCGCTGAGTAGTTGTTAGAGAGAAAAAAATAAGCGGTGGTGGCCTCAAAAACTCGAAAAAACTGTTTTGGACATTTTACTCTGAATCAAAAAGTAAATTATAGGGGCCAAGGTCAGTTTTGCGCCAAGTTCAACAGGTCACGTGATAAATTACTCACAAGGCCTCTAAGAGGCCCATATTTTGATGCCGATTTTAAGTGCCCTAACCAATATGGGCCTTTTAGAGCCATTCTGAGTAATTTATCGCGTGACCTGTTGAACTTGGCGCAAAACTGACCTTGGCCCCTATAATCTACTTTTTGATTCAGAGTAAAATGTCCAAAACAGTTTTTTCGAGTTTTTGAGGCCACCACCGCTTATTTTTTTCTCTCTTAGGTATTTTTAGACATTTACTTTTGTTGCATTTGAATGGAATGGGCTAACGCCTTGAACAAAAAGTGTAAATAAAGATTAGAGTTAATCAATCAGGTTAACCTATTATTTAATAAATGAGGCTTATAAAATTTGATATGGCCACATCAACATATCTCTTTTTAGAGGGAATTTTCGAATTTGAGAATATAAATAAAATCACATGAAATGAGTTTATGTTTTGAAAGTTTCAATGAGGTTAATCTTATAGATTTAGAGGGCATATTTTTCTTTAAAATCTTTAAACCTAATTTTAACACCCATATTAGAAAAGCAAGAACCAATGACTCATACTGGTGCACCGCGGTTTTTTCGGAGAAAAGGATTTCCGTAAGAAAAATTTTCGGAAAAAAATTCTTCGTAGAATTTTCTTTTTTATTAATTTTCTTTCTACATCACCTGTCTACGGAAGTTAACGCCCCTAAAGTTAACAAATTAACCTAAAGTTGACAAAATTAACAGTCAGCTGGCGTCAACTTTTCGACTTTTAGTTGACACACTGTCTTCTAAAGTTAACCAAATTCCTAGAAGTTAACACATTCATGGAAGTTAACATCTTAATCGTTTTGTTAACTTCTGTAGACAGGTGATATATTCAATTATTTTTCTCCTAAAAACCGTGGTGCCAGGTTAAACTGCTGGCACCACGGTTTTTAGGAGAAAAAAATAAGAACGTTAATGTGGTTAAATGGTTGGTTAAAATTCAACCGCGGTTACCCGTTAAAGTGTATTTTTCTAAAATTATTTCTTCTGATTAGAACTTGAAAGTGATCACAGTTGTACTCCACGTTTCACGACCGGAAATGAAAATAAATAAGAATTGAGATTAATGGTCGAAATTGATACGCCCAAATTAAACTACCGTACTGTAATTTTATTTCTAGTACGGAATCTCAATGAAGAGCAAGCCGATTGATCGTTCACTTTACAGCACCGCATCGCAGTCATCCCTTGAAAACTCGATTTCTGAATTGGATAATTCTGAAACCGTTTCAAATTCGTCGGCTTCATTTTCCCTTGACGTTAAGGTCAGTCTATTAAACCGGAATATAGAATTACCATTACAATTTAATGATTGCTTAACTAATGGCGACCGTTTTTGTCTAAAATTTGACGTGCTTCAAACATTATGATTGCTGTTCACAGCTGCGCGCCCGCTTGGAATTCGTGTAAGACACTGATTATTACGTAATTAATTTCGGTACACCGCCTGAGGGTTTATCAGGCCCCCCTTTATCACGCCACTTTTCCCGCTGGTGCTCTTATCAGGTTAATTTTTCCGAAAAGTTTTTCGACAATCCCGCCCACGCACTGAGGGTTTATCAGGCCGTTTTTGGAAAGCAAAAGTGGCCTGATAAACCCTCAGGCGGTGTATATCGCAATTCAAAGACCCCGTTGCTGCAGTAAATATTTCCGGTTAGAGTAACATCTGAACTTAATGTTGATTTAACCCACGCCCAATCTACTTAAAGTAACTCTTTTCACTGAGAGTAACAGCTTCAATTATGTTATAGTAAGCTGAAAAAGGGGGTCAAATAAGGTCTTATTCGTTTCCGTGAAAAAATGCACCTTATTTGAACCTTTTTGGCGACCACTTTGTTTCAGTCTTATGAACAATTTCACGCGATTAAAAGTTGGCGACGAATTTATTTATTTTTAGAGCCCTTTGCTTGCGGATGTTTTCTTGTCTTTTCGCGAGAAAGTTTTAATGATTATGTTTCTTTCTCGTGAAAATATATCTCGGGCAATTATAAATTGACTCGGCTTGTCACATGAATTTCGACCGTTTGTTTCCGTCTTTTCTAGATTCCAGTTTCTTCCAGATAGTAAAAATTTATATTATTTGAATTTCATTTACGTATTTGACCCATTTATCAAAAATTTAAAACAACATTTGTTAAAAATTCACGTTTTGGGGCTAGAGCGCGATATTTCTCATGAAGGAGTCACAAAATGTTCTCTAGCGCCTGAAAACGCCAATTCTTTGATATTTTTTGTTAAAAATTTTGGTTTTGCGAGTTATACTGCACTGTAATTGTGAGTTTCAGAACTATATTTTTTCGAATTGAAAAAAAAAAACTGGAATCTCCTTGTCCAGAAAATACGAAACAGATAACGCTGAGTAGAACGTCTCTCGGTAATTAAATTACAGATCGTTCAATCTGACGTCATGCCACGTCACTTTAATTCTGTAAAAGTGCAAAAAAAAAACAATTCGCGAATATTCATGATTTTAAAATAAAACTTCGTGACATTATTTTCCATACATATCCAAATGACCATGAAGTCAAATGTGACCTCCGGAATGGTCAAAATCACCAAAATATAAATCTTTTTGGATAAAATTGATAAAATCTGATTTTATTTTTGGAGAAAGTGAACGTTGCGATGTTCACCGAAAAAAGATAGCATTTATCAAAAAATAAATTTCGCCAAAAAAAAGTTTTGACCTTATAAATAAAAGAAGCGTATCTCCACAAACATGACGCATGTCAAGATGACGATAAAAGGTGCCGTTTCAACACAAAAAATATTTTTTTGGAAAAATGTTATATTCGTCTAGAAAGTCGGTTTCCAGCTAAAATTGAATTCGAAAATATAACCATCAGAAAATNGAAAATTTATTTTACCGCCTTTGATTTAAAAAATCGAGTTAGAAAAGTATGAGCAAAGGGTCACTCGCACCCTTTTGCACATATATTTCCTCTTTTTTTTTCTCGTCATTGATCCGCCGCGCCATCTGTAAAAAAAAAAGTTGGCACAAAAAAAAAGTTGTGAGCAAAGGGACGCTACTCCTTAACTCGCAGGGGTCCATTAGTCGAAATTTGGACGCATAAAATTGCTGAACCGCAAGTTAAATTTCCGAGACTTTTCCGTGCAGGGCAAATTAGAATTTCCTAATTAACTCTTAGGGGGAACCCGTAGGGGGAAATGCGTGTAAATAAACACGCACTTGAAAAATTTACATTAATTCGCAATAATTCAAAAAAACTGGTAAAGCCAAGTTGTAGAGCTCGTCAAACTACGTCGATGTGACTATTAAGAAATAGATTCAGGCCACCAGGGCCCCCTAGAGAGCTGTTTAAAATCTGCAACCTACGCAAAAATAACTCCGTCAATCAAATTTTCTCGAAAAGTTGAGGGGGGTCACCAATACCCGTTTTGCCCTACGGGGCCTCCATATGCCTTAAATCGACGAAAAAACAAGTTGCGTGTCTATTTACACGCACTTCCCCCTAGGAGTTAAGTAAATAGGGAAGAAAAAACGTTGGGAATTCATGTGATTATTACGTAATTAATTTTTGAATAACGCAATTCCAAGACCCCGTTGCTCACTAAATATTTCCGGTTAGAGTAACATCTGAATTTAGTTTCCATTTGATCCAAGCCTAATGTACTTGACGTGACACTTTTCACTTAAAGTAACATTTTCAATTATGATTTTGAAGTTAACTGGATAAGGGGTCAAATAAGGTCTTATTTGTTTCTGTGAAAATAATGCACCTTATTTGAACCTTTTTGGATCCGACCTTGTTTTAGTCTTATTACCAATTACACGCGATTAAAAGTTGGCGACGAATTTATTTATTTTTTTAGAACGCTTTGCTTGCATATGTTTTCTCGTCTTTTTACAACTTTCGTGGGAAAGTTAAAAAGTTTATGTAGGGGGTTAATAAGGGTCGCTTTCGTGTTTTGAAAAATCGACCCTTATATCGCGACCCGACCCTTATTTAGAGAAACCAAAATTAGAGTATTTTATTGTGATTTCTGAACATAATTATCTTTTTATTACGTTATAAATTGTATATTTTATTTTATCAATTTATGAATGTGAGTTTAATTAAATTTTGATTGATTATATTCATGAAAGAATCAAAATTAGAAAACAAAATTTCATGGGAAACAATGCTAGAATCAGGCCCCTTATTTGGAGCACTTAGATTTTTATAAAAAAGCGACCCTTATTTAGCGCGAACGACCCTTATTTGGCGAATGCGGGACCAATTAAGTCTAGACGTGTCACATGATTTCCTAGCGTTTTTATTATGCCAGTTTCTTCCAAACGTTTAAAAACCTCTCTAGCGGCAGGAACCGCCCACGCTTTTATATGTTTGTTCAAAATTCGTGTTTTCCAGCTGAAATTGCATCTTAATTATGATTTTCAGAACAATATATTTTTCGAGTTGAAAAAAAAAACTGGAATTTCCTTGTCCTGAAAATACGAACGAGATAACGCTGAGTAGAACGTCTCTCGGAAATTAAATTACAGATCGTTCAATCTGACGTCATGACGTCATGCCACGTCACTTTAATTCTGTAAAAGTGCAAAAAAAAAAAAATCGCGAATACTCATGATTTTTTAATTTAACTTCTTGTTATTGTTTTCCATATATATCCAAATGACCATGAAGTCAAATGTGACCTCCGGAATGGTCAAAATCATCAAAATATCAATCTTTTTTGATAAAATTGATAAAATCTGATTTTGTTTTTGGAGAAAGTGAACGTTGCGATGTTCACCGAAAAAAGATAGCATTTATCAAAAAATAAATTTCGCCAAAAAAAGTTTTGACCTTATAAATAAAAGAAGCGTATCTCCACAAACATGACGCATGTCAAGATGACGATAAAACTATTAACACCATTTATTCACTTGGGTCAAACGTTTATGGTACACTAGTTCCCGGAATGGTTTGGCACGGTTTTAATTGGTATAAAGCATAAACTGGATAACGTATATTAAAAAAAATTTGACGACCAAAAGGGTTTGCTCAAGCCTTTCACTGACGAGTGTTATACAGTATAAATTATACTGAAAACTTTCTAAGTTTATATTGTATACTTTTAAACGTGATTTAAGAAATATTAGAGTTTTAAATATATCGGGTACGCTCGATTTTCCCGTTCGGACTCTAATACACCGGGTGCGCAGTTATCGGGCGTCCAGTTATCGGGCGAGTTTGTGCTGTTATCGGGCACCCTTTGCTGTTATCGGGCGTTTTTTCCATACTTTTGGATATATATGACCAAATTTCCCGCTCGAGCTGTTATCGGGCGTTTTTTTTTTGCATATTTTTACCTTATTCAGCTTTCGCCCTGAGCAGTTGTATTACATTTGTTCTAGAATTCCAGCCTATAGATTGCGTTCTAAAGGAAATTTGGGGAAATTTCTGGACAATTTCGAGAAAAAGATAAAACAAAATCTCGAGTAATTTCACACATTTTATATAGGAAGAATTTTTTTATAAGTTTATGGAGAATCTGGACAAATGTCCCACCAACGTGTTAACGGAACTTTTTAAAGAAAGTGTTCAAAGGTTAATAAAAGAAAATTTCTGTAATAACAATGGGAAAATTTCGCTTTATTTGAATAACAATATTGTCGAATACGCAATCAAATTAAGCACAGTTACATTCCCAAACACAGCTGAGTTAAAAAATGGTATTAAGTTATTCAAGGCACTCAATCTGATCAAGAGATGTGAGAGCCACCCATAGGCACGTTAAAAATGCCGATTAAAACATGTGCTGTTTTAAGTCTACTTTGTTCTAATGTGAAAAGATTTTAAACAAACATTAGCATTTACAGTCCGTACTCCTTTTTCGGCCGCTTAACTCTCAGGGGGAAGGACTTTTTGATAACCCGTAGGGGGAAATTGTGTGCACGTATGCACACACTTAAAAATTCACAATAATTCTGGTAAAACTGGTAAAGCCAAGTTGTAGAGCTTGTCAAACTACGTCGATCTGACGATTAAGAAATTGATTTGGGCCACCAGGGTCCCCTAGGGAGCTGTTTGAAATATCCAACCTACGCAATAAATACCGCCAATGGAATTTTCTCGAAAAGTTGAGGGGGGTCAGCAATACCAATTCTGCCCTACGGGGATCCCATTTTTTTACAAAACAAAAAATTGATGTCCAAAATTGAAAAAAACAGTCATTGTTTTCAAAATTTTCAGTAAGATAGTAAATCCGTTTCGAAGAAGAACATAAAAATAAATCCACCAGATTTTCGTTAGTTCGCCAATCAAGAGCCAGATTAATCCGTAAACTTCACTATACGTTGCGCAACGTAAGCTGGAACACGTATCTAAAATCGACTTCTAAAATAAAATCGAGTATTTATACTTTTTTTTCGACGTATAATTGAACATGCGTTTCGGTTCATATCTTAAAAGAAAAAAATCACGCCGAGCTCTATTTTCATATTATTCTTTATAATAACAAAATCCGTTTTTACGGTTACCGCGGAGGGGCAGCGTCATAAACGCAGCGGTGTAAAGTGCGCTCCAACGTCCGTTGAAAAAATAAACGTTATTTTTTTATCCGAAACATACCGATTGTTCCGCGTGTTCATTGAATATANCGAACTCCAAAAAAACTTTATACGAATCCAACATTTTACCAATAGAATATTTTTTGTGTTGAAACGGCACCACGATAAAACTATTAACACCATTTATTCACTTGGGTCAAACGTTTATGGTACACTAGTTCCCGGAATGGTTTGGCACGGTTTTAATTGGTATAAAGTAAAATCTGGATAACGTATATTATAAATAAAAAAACTTGATGATCAAAGGGGGTTTGCTCAAACCATTCATTGACGAGTTTTATGCTGAAAACTTTCTAAGTTTATTTTGTATACTGTTAAGCGTGATTTAAGAAATATTATATTTTTAAATATATCGGGTAGGCTCGCATTTTTCCCGCTCGGGCTCTAATACAATCCACCCCTATGATAAGGGCCACTTTTGTCTCGTGAAAACGTGGCCCTTGTTATGAGGTGGCCCTTATTATGAGAAAAAAAATTTTTTCGTCAAAAAAGTGACCCTTATCATGAGAATGTGGCCCTTATTATGAGAAAGCGGGCGAAGGTGGTCCTTATCGTGGGGGCCCTTATCATGAGGGGGGAGTACTTCATTTTTTCTGAAATTCGGTCCTATGGATTGCGTTCTAAAGGAAAGTTGGGAACTATTTCGAGAAAAAGATAAACAAAAAAAAATTCTCTAGTGGTTTTCACTCATTTAAGAATAATTTTTTTTAATTTTCGGAGAATCTGGACAAATGTCCAACCAACGTGTTGAGGGAACTTTTTTGAGTAAGTGTTCACAGGTTAATAAAAGAAAATTTATGTTATAACAATGGGAAAATGTCGCTTTATTTGAATAATAATGTTGTCGAATACGCAATCAAATTTAGCACAGTTACATTCCCAAACACAGCTGAGTAAACAAAATGGTATTAACTTATTCAATGCACTCAATCTGGTCAAGAGATGTGGGAACCACCCATAGGCACGTTAAAAATGCCGATTTAAACATATGGTGTTTTTAGTCTACTTTGTTCCAAATTAGAACACATTATGTGAAACGATTTTAAACAAACATTTGCACTAACTGTCCGTACTACTTTTTCGGTTGCTTAACTCTCAGGGGGAAGGACTTTTTGATAACCCGTAGGGGGAAATTGTTAGCACGTATGCACACACTTAAAAATTCACAATAATTCGCAATAATTCTGGTAAAACTGGTGAATCCAAGTTGTAGAGCTCGTCAAACTACGTCAATCTGACTTTTAAGAAATTGTTTTGGGCAACCAGGGCCCCATATAGAGCTGTTTGAAATATCCAACCTACGCAAAAAATACCGCCAACGGAATTTTCTCGAAAAGTTGAGGGGGGTCAGCAATATCAATTCTGCCACACACTTCCCCCTGCGAGTTAAGCCAAAATAAGCCATTCTAATTGAAAAATATCCAAAATGAGCTTTTTGTGGACGGTGCTCCGTATACGGACGCTATTTTCGAGACTAGTGAACGACCGAAAAAGTAGTAAGGACTGTATACTGGCTGCATTCGAATCTTTGACGAAAGTGGGAGCCCATTTGTTTAGAAAACAAAAAATTGGTGTCCAAAATTGAAAAAAAACAGTCATTTTTTTTTTAATTTTCAGTAAAATAGTAAATCTGTTTCGAAGAAGAATATAAAAAATAAATCCACCAGATTTTGGTTAGTTCGCCAATCACAAGCCAGATTAATCCGTAAACTTTACTATACGTTGCGCAACGTAAGCTAGAACACGTATCTAAAATCGACTTCTAAAATAAAACCGAGTATTTATAGTTTTTTTTCGACGTATAATTGAACATGCGTTTCGGTTCATATCTTAAAAGAAGGAAAATCACGCCGAGCTCTATTTTCATATTATTCTTTATAATAACAAAATCCGTTTTTACGGTTACCGCGGAGGGGCAGCGTCATAAACGCAGCGGTGTAAAGTGCGCTCCAACGTCCGTTGAAAAAATAAACGTTATTTTTTATCCAAAACATACCGATTGTTCCGCGTGTTCATTGAATGTACTCTGAGTAGTTTCGCATAAAACGTACATAATAATAGATACACAGGGTGCGCTGTTAACAGGGCAGTAACCGAAAACGGAAAACTCATACGAAAAAGGAGACACCTTTTGGCGCTACAGAGCATTTCAGAGGTCATTTTCACGTTTTCCCGTTATCGGAGTTCCTCGTTTTTGACCATTACCGTTGACAGGTATACCGTTAACAGGCTGGATTTAAAAATTTTCAGACTGCCTGTTAACGGCGCGCGCACCCTGTATATATTAAAAGTTTTACTTTTAAACAGAAATAAATACAGTGCTAGTCTAGAATGACTAGTAGGTTAAATATTCAAATTTTTTTGCTCACAATTTTTTGCTTCGGTTCGTTGCGTTATTTGGTAGACGCCTACGCATTGCGCCGTTATAAGATAACAGCGCAAGGAGCGTAGACACCAAAATGTTCATAGACACCAAAATGTGTTTTTTTTTGTCAACTTAATTTACTTACATTACATTTTTACCCTTTTTACTGTTCGTATTGAGGATTAAATATCGTCACACTGTTTGGCAAGACTACTACACAGAGTGCGCCGTTAACCGGTCAGCATCTTTTTTATTAAAGTGGCCGGTATAAGGGGCATACTGTGCGCCGCGGCGTTATAAAAATGAAGATAACGGGTTGAAACATAATGGCGCACTTGGTGTATACGGTCACAGTTTTCAATTTATAGCTCCCCATCTGATGTATTAGTGACAAACGCAGCGGCTAAATCACGCCCGTTTAAAAAATAAACTTTATTTAATTTTCCATTTTTTTTGTATTTAGGATCCGAGCCTTGACGACGACCCGACGTGTTCGAAGCCAACCGATACACCATCAAATTTCCGAAAAATTCTATTTGTATATAAACTGTGACCCATCAAAGAACTGTTTGTGTTTATTTATCTCGTTCATTTCACGTTTATGTTTTTTTTTGCTGTGCAAAAAATATCGCGCTTGATATATATTGCTTCCCTTGACATGGCTCAATTTAACAAATTGAATGCTAATAAAAATTCAATTGTCGATTTCATCTAAAATAACGAGTTTTATTTGATTAGGGTTTATAGGAGTTTGCTTCGGTTTTCCGGGGAAATTTCCCAAAAACATTTTTTCCTGCTTAACGTTTTTCTCGATAGCTCCATTTTTCGAAAAACTTCATGGTGGAAAAAAAAGACCCTTTGAAGGCTTCAAATCTAATTTATCACGTGACTGGTTGAACTTGAGCCAAAACTAGATTAGCCAATTACAATCCACTTTTTAATTCTACGTCGAATGGCGAAATTACTTTTTTTCGAAAAAAGTCGTGGCTACGGCGATAAATGACGTTTTTGGTGCCGTTTATACCCCCTGTAATCAACTCGTCAACGCAATATGCACATCAAGAAGGTCGGGACTGTATTTGGGTTATTCATTTCCCCCATTTCTGTCTGGTCAATACGATTGGCTAATTTTTACTACTAAAATGTCAAAATTCATCTTGAATAAAAGTTCCAGCCGGTGGTCGGAATAATGACAGTCTAAAAATCGAGTGTGACGTTAACTCCTGATGTCTTTCGGAGAGGTGACATTTACCTTATTCATCAAGTGATTAGGACAATCGCAAGTTTAACTGCATAAAGACTCGATTCCATTGAACCAGCGGAAATGATTCATACGGTATAAATTATACCATTTGACTCATATCATATGCAGCTAAAAGGCCATATGAAGTGATTTAACTCCTGCGCTTCCGACAGCAACGGATTGTTCCCGTAAGTTCTCTTCCAGCTTTAGCTTTAGTCCTAGTGGTGTCCAAATTCACAAACCAGTATAAAAATACCAATGTTTGTCAATGGATTGGGACACCGCGTGGATTGGGTTGGAAGAGAGATAACAAAAACAATACTATATACACCACTGTACCAGTTATCTTAACAAATGTTTAGCTGAAAAAGCGTTGAATTTTGTCAAGATAAATGTTTAGGGCGTTTAGTAAGACAATTGGAAGTTGCGATACGTTTCGGTCCAAAAAGTGTTAAGATAACCCAACTTTGTTAAAATAACTAGTGTTAATATAACTGGTTAAGTAGTGTTTAAAGGCCACCTCACAATTGAGTTTTATAGACTTATTGGAATAATTAGACACGGCCTGACTCGTAAGTTTAAGCACAGGGGATTAAAACGCAACAGGGGATTAAAACGGGAGCGTGGGTGTTCAACCTGATTAATCATGATTTCCAGAAATTATTATAATACCCCATGCGCTGTTATATTGTCATCCGTTATCTTGCGGGGGTTTTTTCATGGAAAAGTTACAAGATGACGGCGCGCGGGTGTTATAAGAACATTAAAATGCACATATAAACAAATCAATTCTGTTACATGTGAGAGTTCACGTGCCTTTCATAAATTTTGTCGCTTAATTCGAATTGGTTACTCTTTTTTTTCGAAAAAGCGTCCCCAAATTGAGAACTATTGTATGATACTTAGGAAAATTGAGATAGTGGCCCTAACTTTGGGGCCCTTTCTTCGGAAAACTTTTCCCAGAAAAACCCTATGTTTTGCCAGAAACCGTTATTTTGACGAAAAAAAACTTTTCCCCGAAGGACCACGGTGCCGTTGAAAATAAAGTCAAGTATAGCACGCCATATTCGGCACGTTTAAGTTTTTGCCACGACGTTCAGATAGCAACCGCATGAAATTTGGTGGTTTGGTGACCGAACTTGGGTCAAGAAGAATGCATACCCTCAAAATGAAGACCCAAATATCTGTCCATACTTATTTAATTTTCACTCAGTGAGTGGTTTTTGTACGTAACAAACTGTCATCAGAAATAAAACGAAAGATATTAAAGAAAAATGATCACATGGCTGAATCAAACACGTTTCGGATTTCGGACTTTTGGTCACAACTCACGCAGCGACGGCATGAACGGTCTGATTTTAACTCATTTTATTATGTTTGTGCGTAACGGTGTAAGCCATATAAGTTATAGGAAGTTTTACAAAAAAAATCGGCCCTGTTTATGAGAAAAATAAATTATTGTTCAAATTTTGGTGTTTTTTCGTTACAAAATGAAGTCACGAAATGACAAATCGTTACGATTTTTTGAACCACAAATCGTAACGATTTGGGAGCAAGGACTGTATTTATTTTTCGAGAAACCTGGTATTTAACCGGTTACTAGTTTGCTTACCAATGTAAATTTTAAATTATTCAATACAACAGGGGTGTCTCACATTAAGGGACGGTTTTCTATTTTTGACCAAATTCCACTTTTGTCCCCTAATTTGAATTTGGTCCCTTAATTTGACTTTTTATTATTTTTTTTGTGAAAAAATCCGTCCCTTAACTTGAATCTTTTTGGTAAAAGTGTCCCTTAATTTGGTGTTTCATAATGTGAGACCCCCTGTACATAATTCAACTCGTAAATTACGAATATGATATTTTTGTAACATAGTTTACGTTCTACTGATAAAATAAAATATTTTTCCCTAAGCACTATAAAATTGGCGGTTTTAGAACAATTTTAAGTAACGAATTCTTTATCTGCATAAAGTCGTTCATTAAACATAATATTTTTGCTGCCAAGAAGTGTGGCCAGTACGAACCCAATAATTTGTAGATTCCGCATAAATTATGAAAAAAAATATTACGTACTTATTACATTGAACATATCTCACTTATTCACACTGGTAAAAGTCATAATTGAATTTGTTTCCATCTATTGTTTAGGGAGTTTTGTTATTCCGAACAAAATGATTATGCAGGTGCTAGGAACTATCATAATTTACCATGTAAAGCAGAATTATTTTATTAGCATATCATAATTCTGCATTTGTGAAAAAAAAACTCAAAAAATGTGAAAAATTTAGCAATACAGATTAGGGTGCTCGCGGTTTGGGCTTGAATCAATACCAGAAGGAATTATAAAAATTCAGAGTATAAGTTTGTTTCTCGACAAGGATTCGAAAAAAACGTTCGAAAGTTTCCGAAATGGACGCTGGCTGACTGTTTTAAAAATTTCGTAACGATTTTGAGTCACGACGTAGTTTCGTAACGATTTTGAGTCACGACGTAATTTCGTAACGATTTTGAGTCACGACGTAATTTCGTAACGATTTTGGGTGACGACATAATTTTGTAAGGATTTTGAGCCACGACGTAATTTCGTAACGATTTTGGGTCACGACATAATTTCGTAAATATTTTAAGCCACGACGTAATTTCGTAACGATTTTGAGTCATGACGTAATTTCGTAACGATTTTGAGTCACGACGTAATTTCGTAACGATTTTGGGTCACGACATAATTTCGTAACGATTTTGAGCCACGACGTAATTTCGTAACGATTTTGGGAGTAACGATTTTGAGCGTAACAATTTTTAGATAGGGACTGTAATTATTATGACATTTTTTTGGCCAGTGGAAGTTGTTGGATCCGATGGGCAAATTTTTGAAGTGATCAGAAAAAACACAATTTTAACCGCGGGCACCCTAATACAGATATGGATCGTCTTTAACGGTTTTTAGATTAAAATAAGGGCTAACATATGCGTGTATTTCCGGTACATACAGTATTTATCCGGAACGGTTTGGTGTAATCTTTGTTCGAGGTAAAAGTGATTTACTGTTTCGCCTGAAAACACTAAAAAATACTAAATTTGAATAGTTTAAAAATGGAACTTAAACACGGCTTTTCGAAAAGTTGTATAAATTAGTGCCAATTAGAGATGTTCAAAATAAAGTTTCATGTATTTTTCAGTAATTTTTCGCTCGATGATGTTAGATAATCCAGAAACATTGAAACAAGTAATCAATCTTTTGGACTTTCGAGCTAAACATCTACATTTGGCAGAATAAATACAAATTGTCAAACTAATTATTTTTGAACAATAAATCGCTATTCAATCGTTCCTCCCGCTAAATTGTTACAGAATGAGGTAAAATAATGTACTTCTCGCTTCTCTCAATTTTTGTAGTTTAACTCCTAGGGGGAAGTGCGTGTAAATAGACACGCAACGTGTTTTTTCGTCGATTTAAGGCATATGGAGGCCCCCTCAACTTTTCGAGAAAATTCGATTGACAGTGTTTTTGCGTAGGTTGGAGATTTCAAACAGCTCTCTAGGGGGGCCTGGTGGCCCAAATCAATTTCTGAATAGTCAGATCGACGTAGTTTGACGAGCTCTACAACTTGGCGTCACCAGTTTTTTGAGTTATTGCGAATTAATGTGATTTTTAAGTGCGTGTTTATTCACACGCATTTTCCCCCTACGGCCCGTAGGCTATGGGTTCCCAAAAACTCGTTCCCTCGAGAGTTAATAAACTAAAACAAAACTCTCTTTAAAGATGGTCAAAATCGATTCCATTTGTGTCTATGCTTACAAAAAACCTATGACTAGAGTGGTCGCCTGCGATTTTTACCCGATTTTGAACTTGCTTTAATTTACTGATTTAGATTATTTTTAGGGGTAATCGATCCCTGCGGAGCCAATGATAACATTGAGAAGTATCCAAATTGTACCGGTTTGAAATTAAACCAAAAAAAGCTTGAAAATTCTAGTTTTTTTGCTCAAAAAAATTTCTAAAAAAAAACAAATCCTTAGGGCCATTATTGTGTGTACCTTGTGTCCCAGTTACCCTCCCTATGACTTTCTTGTTGTGCCGTAATTGACAAAAAATTAGTTGTTCAAAATTTGAACTTCAAATCAAACGTGAAAAAATTAATGCATTACCGTAAATATAAAATAAAGTAAAACAAAATTTCAAATCTTACCCGAAACAGTATTTTTACAACAAGTAATCCGACGAAAAAAAAATGATATTAGCCACGTATTTTAATAATAACGAGTCAAAAAGGGTCGATGAAAATTGGCACCTAGTTGTCTATGTTTTTAACGAAAATATTAGTGTGAAGAAATCATCACTTCCTGCTCGGATGAAATGAACAGTTCAGTTAAATCTAGAATTTTTCCCCACAATAGGAAGCCGCTCGAGGATTCATATCCGAATTCAAATATTTAGAAAAACTGCTAACGGAACTAGGTCAATGCTAGAAATAGCATTTTTTCAATCTCAATTGATATTTGATGAAGTGGTACTATTTGTAGAAGAACGATTTACTAGAGTATTGCGGGGTAATATTTCCTTTCATTTTTGTTTTTAACTCCCAGGGATAACCTGACATATCTATTCTACTTCAAATACACCGTTATGTTTCAAAATCAAATCAAAAAACGTGTAACATAACGGAAAATTGTAACATAACGGCGCAGTCCGTAGGCGATTTGGTTAGAAAACGCCTAAAAAAAATTGTAACATAACGGGACGAACGGGAAAAATATTGCGCAATACGTGTTTTTTGTAGAAATTGTAACATAACGGGACGAACGGGGAATATATTGCGTGATATGTGTTCTTTGTAGAAATTGTAACATAACGGTACGAACGGGGAAAATATTGCTCAATACGTGTTTTTTTTTAAACATAACGGAAGATAGTGATTACCTAACTCAAAAGTATTACGAAATACGCGTTTTTGTTTTGTATAAATTGTAACATAACGGAAAATTGTAACATAACGGCGTAGTGCGTAGGCAAAAACGACAGAAAATTTTTTGTTAAAAAATTGTAACATAACGGGACGAACGTGAAATATTGTAACATAACGGGGTGAAACATAACGGCGCACCTGGTGTATATATTTATAAATTTATGTTGCGAAAAACAAGGTGACCACTAAGACAGCAATTGACGGTTTGAGGTTTTTAATTAGAAACTCAAAATTTTCGATTTAAGGGTTGGTCTCCACAAAATTAATTGGTCTCCACAAAAAGTTTAAGATTCTGATCGTCTATTCTGAGTAAATATTCTCATAAGCACTAAAATTAAAGAATTTGTATAGGAAATGTTTTAACCATGGTTCGGAATTTTGCCGTTATTTTGTGGTTTTATGCGGTCAAAATCTTGGTTTGTGCTCGTAAACAATTCCAACAATACCCACTTTTTTATGATTATTTTCCCGAACCACATTGTTTTCGATATGTCCATTACAAAGTCAGAAAAGTAAATTCCTCATAAACATTCTTTAAGCAGAGCCACAACATACCAAAGCTCAAGAAACATTAACTCCAACGGGAACGTTACCTTTCAATCGTCTCCAATATAGACATGTACCGTACATACGATATACAAATTCGAACTCGAAATAAGAAACTAATGGTAACTAAAATAAGCCATAACCTAAAAAACTGTTTTGGCCATTCGACGTAAAATTAAAAAGTGGATTGAAGTGGGCTAATCCAATTTTTGCTCAAGTTCACCCTGCCACGTTATAAAGTTGATTGGTTGATAAATTTGGTGGTTATGGCTTATTTTTATCTCTCTAAAGGGGTTTCACTCGAATGTTTTGTGGTCTCGGGTGTACATTTTTATCGACTGGTACTAAACTCGACTGGAAAATGGTACCAGCTCACACTTCGTACCAGTCGATAAAAAGTTCCACCCCAAACCCAAAAATAATTGTGTAACCAGAGTTACACGTGAGTTAAGAGTCTCATACGATAGGAACTCAAACAGTTTCAGCGCAAGTACAAACGAATTAAATTCAAGTGGCTATATACAAATAAAACAAACATAACATAACTAAATACAATTGGTATTTTCAATGACGTTATTTCCCGGTGAATATACAATATAAGATATTTTAAGAAGCCTAAGAGTGGTTACAACTCATAAACTACCCTTTTCAATGAAAAGTTGTAGGGAAGTCGTAGTTCACACAAAGTACTACAAACAACAATTTTGAACTCAAAACGACACAAGTCATAAGTGTATACATTTTACTACATAAGTGGAAATCGAGAGGTAAAATCTAAAAGTTTGACATTTATATGCTACTCAGCGTGTCACATGAAATTCTGGCGTCCTTTATTCCACTTTTTTCTAGATAAGGAGATTCCAGTTTTTTACCACGAAAAAAATATATTGTTTCTAACCATACATGATGCAGTTCGACTTCTAAGATCAAAAACAAAAAAAGTCCGCTATTTTAGGCGCTAGAGAGCATTTTCTTGTATCTGAAAAGCTTTTAACGGTGAAAGTTATTCTAAAGCATCCAATCGTGTCTGTTCTTTAATTTTTTTTAATCAAATTCCTCATCTACCGTGCAAACTACATTTAAAAAAATGGAAATCCCGATCTAGAAAATACAAAAAACGCCCGGAATTCATTTGTCACGCTGAGTAGTAATAAATTGGTGACGTTTTTTCTTATTTTCTTTATTTCTAGAATCAAGGTGTTGGCTTGATTTTCTGTTTGACCTTCTAACAATATAAATTTTATCTAATTTGAACGAACACGGAAATTCTTCAAGGGATCTGAACAAAAAAAAATCTTAAAAAGTGGTACGGCTGACGAATAATTTACAGTTAAGCGTTAGTAAAAGCGTTCAGTAAAAGCGTTAGATAAAAAGTCCCAGCCACCAGATGCACCAGCCGCACTTTAAATTGCCCTATAAGTTATAGGCTATAACGTTTCACAATCGTTTTTCAAATAAAACAAACCATTAGAGCACATCAGGTGTAATGTATTTTCGGTATGCGTTCTAACAGCTTTATAAGCTTCATGTTCACGACAAATTATAGGTCAAGTACTGTACTTGTGATTTACGAGTAGTACACAGAAAATCTCGAGAAGGTATAATGGAAGTATTTTTCTGTTCGATCTCTAAACGAATGCCTTTGTTCGTTGAACACTCAAGAATCCACTTAATGTACGAGTTGGGAGCATGCCGTAAACAAATTTTAAATCTATTTGTGAGACAAAAAAAAGAAAAAGAAAATAAAACAAAAAAATTGGTGAATTGATTTTAATGATTTTCGAAGATGTCTGAAACGGTTTGTGTTTTTAATATTACAGTCAGGGGTCTCTTGGTGTGCATTTTCGATTACCGAAAAAATGCACATCGAGACAGATATGCACATCGAGAGATATGCACATCGATAGATATATGCATATCGAGAGAGATATGCATATCGAGAGAGATATGCACATCGAGAGAGATATGCACATCGAGAGAGATATGAACATCGAGAGAGACATGCGCATCGAGAGAGACATTGTCGCACTCTGGGAAAATTTGGCCGGTGTTTTAGAGGAGTTGGTCAAATAACTATAAACGTCCAGAAGAATGTACATTTTTTTGAAAAAGTGCACATCGAGAGATCCCCGGTTGTACTTGTTTTTTTTTCGTTTTTACATGTGTGATACGCGAGTTTAGCCAGACGAGTTCGAGAAATCTTCGAACAAGCAAAGTGTGAGGTGGCCCTAGCAAAATTTTACCGATTATATTTCGTGTCAACATACCTAGGGTGTGCAGCTAACCGCAACCGTTCGTGGTCTCCTGAACTGCTGGTTTACTGCAACAATTGAGAGCAAAAATTTAACGGTTAACTGCGCACCCTCTGTACTCAAACTGACCTCATTTTTTCTTTTGAATTTATCATAGTCATAATCATATCGATTTTAAATAATTTCCGAAGTTACGATTTTTCCGGAGGTTGTCTTGGAGATATTATGTTTAAGACAAAAATAACCGTTATGTGGTCAACACCGGAACAAGGCCTATGTGTATAATTTTTGACTGTTTCGTTTGTTTTCTTGTTAAATACAAATTTCATCAACTTTCAAATTCAGCCTGACTAGACCGGAAGTTACACCGGAAGTAAGTTCAAATGCATTTTAAATAAGGGAGAAAAAGGTCGAAGCGGNTCCGCCCCTTCTGAATTTTTTCATAGCCATAATCATGTCGATTTTAAACAATTTCCGAAGTTATGATTTTTCCGGAGGTTGTCTTGAAGATATTATCTTAGGGCCAAAAATAACCGTTATGTGGTCAACACCGGAACAAGGCCTATGTGTATAATTTTTGACCGTTTCGTTTGTTTTCTTTTTAAACAAATTTCATCAACTTTCAAATTCAGCCTGACTAGACCGGAAGTTACACCGGAAGTAAGTTCAAATGCATTTTAAATAAGGGAGAAAAAGGTCGAAGCGGAAAATCAGATTTGAACCCAATAATCCGACTGACTCGTGTACGTGACTCAACCGGATGTACTTTTTTTGTTGTTTGTTCAAACTTTCTTTGAAAAAATCGGAAATAAGTTGTGGCCACCCTATGCTGAAGCGAGGCGATAAACGTTGACGATTTGGTGCGTGATAGTACGGAGACCTTCATCCCTCCGGGACTCTCCCATAAGCCTCGAGATGACACCTTTGCCGAAGACTTACCACCCGAGCTACCAGCTGAACTAAAGGTAATACCCGAGTTTCGGGATCATATTTTTGAAAAAACAATTTTTGAGCACAATTAATTCTTGAGTTTTGATTTAAAAGTCCGATGTTGGGCGCCTCAGTTTTTTATGGATTTTTTAGAATTTTTTGTTGATGTAAAGCAAAAGCATTTTGGTATAATTTAACAAGTGTACTCCACTTGCTGCTGTTTTTCAAAAGCGTAGCAAGTTAACCACGGGGTTGACTTGCGCCGGTTTTAACATTTTTTTTAATTTACTATACACCTCAATTTTTTATGGATTTTTTTGAATTTTTTTTTTTGATGTTGACCTAGCGGCTGTTAAAAAAAATAGCAAGTTAACTACGGCGTTAACTTGACGTGTGCATTCTATTTGTTTTCTCACCTGCAGCAAGTCAATCTCAACATCAAGGTGCTGCGGATTAACATTGAAATGTTCCATAAATTTTTTTTTAAGATTTTTTGGATTTTTAGATTGAAAAAAAATCAGTTTTCGTATAATTTAACAAAGTGACATTGAACCACGGATGTTCTTGGCATGAGTTAAATTGCGACAATTTTCTCCAAATGGTTTCTAACATTGAGGCTCTTGTCGACGGCCAATTCTAACTAATTGAACACCAATTTAGTGGTGAATAACACTTGATAATTGACCTGTCGCCGATAATGTAATGTATTCAGCACTCTAACATAAAAATGTCCAAAAGATCTATCTAAAATTGTTTCCTATTATACAAGAATGTTGGTCAAATAGATATGATAAATTATGAGGTACTTGGAGAGCTTAATTAATCATGACCACGCATCTACTACGAAATTCGTAGTACGAAAAATACAATAAGAGTAACACAATTTGTTTCGGAAACACTTAACCCCCTTCCGAAGAAATTGGACAGAATTCACGAAAGTTGACAGTATCTTCTCAAAGTTCGCTCATTTTGCTCGTTAATTATTTCCTATAAATAATAACTCGCGGACGACGTTAACTTAGGGGTCACCGTGGGACGATCGTCACACAACGGCCTATTTGCCCTCATATCTTATCAAAACGGCCTCAAATCAAAAATGGCTGATAGACAGGTCATACCAAATTTCATGGAGAAAATTTTGAAACAAAAATTGGAGATGAATTTTGTTTCACAAATTTCTCGAAAATCTTCCTGAGATGACTTTGAAGCCATCTGATGATTTTTTATTAGCCTAGTTGGATTCGTCATGCTCGAGTACCCCAACTAACAATCTTTACAAATAATTTTATCTTTAAAAAAGTGGCCATAACTTGCTTGTGTGGTGATCATCACAAAGTGCCCCTTACGGATTATACGAACACTTGGGGCGCCACCGCGTCGGCACTTGATGGCGCGAAAACAAAATTAGCGGGTTGAGTCATTTCCGTACAAAAAAATTATTTCTTCTAAAAAGTTTATTAATGAGTTACTAAATCTCACAAATTTATGAAATTTGTTATTTAATTTCAACAGTTTGGGTTTTTGCACAATCTCCGTTGTAATCAAAACATTTTGAGCCTACCAAAAATCAGCCACAATTCTAGACTGGGAAACAATGTTGCATTACTCTGATGCGGTCGGTAAGTACGAAACCATTATTTTCTCGCATCCCACGGAAAATGTTTATGCGTTTCTAAAGTAACTCACTGATTATGATTAGTTGTACAGTATTGGTAATTTGGAGATAAGTTGTCGTGTAACCAGTATTTTCAAAGTTTTTTTATCCATCAATTTACCGTATGAACACATATAAATCATTCACTTTAACAGGCTTAGAGAAAAAAAAATAAACCATGACCACAAAATTTTCTAAAAAAATTAATTTGGCTATTCGACGTAAAATTAAAAACAGAGGATTGTAAGCCATACAAGGAAGAAGTTTTCGGGAAAATGGGTTTATTAACTGTCAGGGGAAGGAGTTTTTGGAACCCCGTAGGGGGGAAATGCTTGTAAATAAACACGCACTTAAAAAATGCACAATAATTCACAATAATTCAAAAAAAACTGGTAAATCCAAGAGCTCGTCAAACTACGCCGATCTGACTATTCAGAAATTGATTTGGGACACTAGGGCCCCCTAGAGAGCTGTTTGAAATCTCCACCATACGCAAAAAATAACACCGTCAATCGAATTTTCTCGAAAAGTTGAGGGGGTCACCAATACCCGTTTTGCCCTTAAATCGACGAAAAAACCAGTTGCATGTCTATTGACACGCACTTCCTCCTGTGAGTTAAGGAAAATGGGTTTCTCGGAGAAAAGGTTTTTCAGGGAAATTTAGTCGAAAAACCTTTTCCTAGGAAAGCCGACTCAAATGGGCATGTTTCTAGGTAAATTGTTATTTTCAAAATAGTCTATGCAAGCAACCTACGCACTACCCTTTTGAAGTAATAATCGGCATGAAATAACTTTTTTTTAATATTATTTCAAATGGTTAGGTAGTGTAGTTAGTGGGAAAAGTGCAAATCCCGGGAAATCGAGATTTAATCATCTCAGTGTAATTCTGTAGATGATCTTATTGTAACCCTATTACATCGGCCTTCAAACCATGACGAAATCAAAATGTCAATATTGCTACCTTAGAACAACCTAAGCAAATTTTGTCTAGTAAATGTAACATCGTTGCTCATTACTCAAGAAAACATACAAAAGGCAACAAAAATTAAACTGCTTCCTAACTATAATTAAATTATACAGCACGGTGCTAAATAAAGGTCATTTGTGCGGAACAAGGGTCGGTACTGCTAAATAAGGGTCATTTTTTGATTAAAACTATTAGTTCTCCAGATCAGGGTCGCTGTTAAGATTAGGCACAGTGTTGGAAAAGTTGGCCAACGCTCCAAATTTCCCCAACGCCCAACGCAAGCGTTGGCTAATGCTTCCAACACTGATTACGCATATTTGAACAGTTAAAACTTCACATTCAGACGTCCAATTATGTCATACTAATAATATCCCGAGGGTAATTTACCGAGCCGTGTCTTCTGATTACAAGGATTTGAAAAATTATGTGTCACACTCACCAAATTCATTATAAGGATGGATTTGAAATTACGAGCAGCGCGGTGAGTCATTTGCGTGGCTAAAGGACGCTGGCCAATAGGAAGCGCCTATAAAAAATCATGAGCCAAAAGGCGTTGCTTGTAATTCAGTTACAAACCCTCCGCGCTTGCTTATTATAAGAAAAATCTTGTTATAAGCAGCACCCCTTGTTGACGTTTTAGCCGATATACCGGTTTAGTCTCATGAAAATCGGCTGCACATTTCTAGAATAGAGCAATTTTATTTTTTTTCTTGCAATGGGGTGCCCCTATTGGCCAATATCATCTTAAAATATGCCGACACGGTATTCTAGAAACGCGCAGCCGATTTTCATGAGACTAAACCAGTATACTTACATTTATAATAGTTACCAGCTTAAAAGTACCAAAACGCTGATTGTTAGTAAATGACTCAAATCTCTTCTTCAACATGTGACCTCAAAACGTGGTTTAATCTGACCCACGTGGGTTAAGCTATTTCTCAATGAGGCTGAACCACACCAGTTTGTTTGGGCGGCTTCAGTTTTGAAAATAGGTTTTATTTTACTCTCAAGCGCGCCGTTTTGTCTGCGGCACCGTGCCTAATATTTTTACCGCATTCTTTCTTCTACTCACAATTTTACACCACTTAGTGATATATATTACTTTTTTCCCTCGATGGACCGGAACGTCGATACATTATGAATTTAACTATTGAGCGTTTTAAGTTGTATCGAAAGTCAAGCGCCCTTAATACCCGGATTCAAGTTCAGCCATCTCAAGTTCAATCAAGAGATAATCCGATGGATAAGTCGATACGTTTTACTCGCTATAATATGAATTTGCATAGCCTGGCATTTTATAATATTAATCGTACAAACCAAGGAAAATCACAAAAAATTCAATAAAATTATCAAGAAGATAATAATAATATCATAATAAGGGATGCATAGCCCATGCTGTAGGCTGAGATTTTGACCCGATTTCAGAAGTGGCTAAAATTGCTTGATTGTCGGATATATACGGTAACCCGCGACGGCGCATCACGTGGTGAAGCTTAGAAGTGTATATTGTTAACCGGTTAAAAGTTAACCGCGAAAAAAAAAGAAAAAAAAAGTTCTTTTCTTTAAGACCCTGTGGCGGGCCCTGGCGAGCATTTTCATTATGATTTCTGAAAACACAGAATAAAAGCCGATTTAACCGTACTCAAAGCTAATTCCGGACTGTTCCGGCGAATGGTTAACCACGCGGTTGGTCATGCGGCATCGCTTATTTAAAGATTACACTGTTATAACCTGAAAATTGATTTCTGGAGTAGACTTGATATTTATTTTCGAATTTTTTTTTGTTATAAAAATGATCTTTTATGATAATTTATGGTCATTTTGGAAAAATAAGGAGAACGCGAATATCTCCTTTATCCACCGCCGTCAAGCCGTAAAAGTGATTTCAAACGAAAGCTTGTCACGCATCCTACAAAACTGTAGTGCTCTCGTTTTTTAGTTTTATTAACTTTATGCTATTAAGCTGGTTTGTTTAACAAACATTATGGTGCGGGGCCCTTCGGGGTTAAATCAAAAAATTCTAAATACACCACCTGTGCAGTTATGTTTCCACCAAATTTTTCAAAAAGCGGAAACATAACTGCACCGTCGGGAACATAAGTGCAAAGTGTGTAGGCGTTTTGTCTGGAATTTGTAAGTGCGGAAACATAACTGCACCTACGGGGACCGTTCTAGAATGGTTCAAATTTCTAAGAGAAAAAATGCGCGTCTGAGCTTCTAAACAGAGACATAACTTATGTCACATAAGACATAAAATGCCAAAAAAATAATAAATTTTCATATCATGTATCGGTGGCGACGAAAAGCTCATTATTACACTATGTGATGACATGCCCAAAGATTCGAACCCTAGGGTATTTTCAAAGCCTAATTGTTTCAAAATAAATTCTTGTAATATAATTTCCCAGATACTTATTTAAAGGTTTTCAAAGAAATAAGATAAAAATCTAATTGAATTTGGTTATTTGTAAACATAAAAAAATAACGCTATTTTAAGCTACCAGACAAAAAATCCGTTTTCTCAAAGTGAAGGCTACCCCAAAGTAAGGGCCATCTTTTGGCACTTTTGAAAATCGAAAAAGGTGGCCCTTACTTTGAGGCCCCTCTGTAACACAAATTACAACTTTTGCGTTTTTAATCTTTTAAACAACTTTTGCGTTTTTAAGCTTGTACAAAAAATGAAAATAAAACTAAGAATTTTCAATAAAAATATATTAATGGCAAAAAATATTTCGGGCGGAAACATAACAGCTCAGTGTGTAGGCGGATTAACTGGAAAATTTTTCTCGAAAAAGCGGAAACATAACTGCCGGAAACATAACTGCACAGGTGGTGTATACCATTGTTGGAAAAGTTGGCCAATGCACCAATTTTTCCCAACGCCCGACGCAAGCGTTAGCCAACGAACCAATTTTTCGCGTTGGTTGGGCGTTAGGCGTTGGCCAACGCATCCCAACGCCCAACGTTTCCAACACTGGTGTATACGACTATATGGAATCTGTCTTCCACCGATATATATTTTATAGCTGCAAAATTAAACATGCATAATCAGGCATTATTTGGGTACCTGTTAATGTTGATAAAATTGGATTTGATTTTAAGTCCTAACCCGTTAAGTGTACTGAGTGTATATGCATAAAAACGTTCCTGAAATGCGTTGAACCACTAATACATAATCTTTGAATAATTTATCAATCTAACAATTGACCGTTTAAAGTTGTATCGAAAGTCAAGCGCCCTTAATACCCGGATTCAAGTTCAGCCATCTCAAGTTCAATAAAGAGCTAATCCGATCGATAAGTCGGTACGTTTTTGTGAATTGCAACTTAAATCTGTGCTCAAAAATTTTCGTAGTTTTTAGATGAAAAAACATGTTTATTTTCCAATTAATCATTATTAGACTTCCATGGCAGGCAACGGAGAAGAAGGACGTACTTCAGAACATGAGAGAATGGCTCTAATATAATTTTGTCTATAATTTTTTTTTCTCTTAAAATTAAGATTATCTGGCTTTTAAAGAGATGAGAAGGCGCATAGTTTCAAATAAGCTTAGAAAAATTGGTCTTCAATTCGAGAGATTTTTAGGCGAAATAATGAAGGTGACACGGGTTAGAAAAATAAATTGAGTCGTTTTGGCCAGAGGTCGGCACTCGAGTACCCAATTTTTGACCCGAGTTTACCCGTACCAGACCCGAGTTTACCCGTACCAGACCCGGGTAGGTTACGGGTCGGGTAGTCATGTTTTTAGTCGAGTTTGACCAGGCTAGGGTACAGCTTATCATTTTTTTTTGTCGAAAAAACTCGGATAAAAGTCGTGTAAACTCGGGTTAATTTATTATTAGTTTCGGCCAACGAGTTAGAATCTTTTTAATGAAAAATGAATTTAAACCCCGCGCCGTTTCCCGAACCGGGGCATCTCGCACTACTTCATTTCCCAGGGAAGACCTAAAACTAACTTGCATGTGAAAGGATGGTGGCTTTTTCACAATCTAGAAACTTTCCAAAAAACATGTTTAATGACAGTAATCAGGGCTCGGCAAAGCCAGTCATTTTCAGTGGCTCGGCTTGGCTTGGCTTTTTTCCCCTTTTGAAAAATTTTGGCTTGGCTTGGCTTTACTTTTAAATTGTAAGAAAAATTTTCTGGCTCTAAAGCCAAAAAGCCATTTTCTGGCTTCAAAGCCAAAATACTATTTTCTGACTTTAAAGCCAAAAAGCCAAATATATTTTTTACTGGCTTTAAAGCCAAAATACATTTTCGACTGGCTTTAAAGCCATATGTTATTATTTCACTTTGAAAATCAGCCTTTCTGTATTTCGGAAGCAATAAAAGGAAATAATAATAATAATGTGCTATTTTCAGAAAATTGGCTTGGCTTGGCTTGGCTTTTTTGACCCACCGGAAGAAGTTGACTTGTCTAGGCTTGGCACACAAAAAGCCAAGCAAAGCCAAGCCATGTGCCAAAGCCATTCGTGCCGAGCCCTGACAGTAATTACTGTGAAGTTATTTTTAATAAGGCTAAGACTAAGTTCGGTTACAAAATGGTACGAATGAAAAACATAAACAGTGCTGGGTTAACCGCCTACTTATGTCGTATTGTTAAATACTTTTTTACGTATACGAATTATTCATGTTTTTGTCACAAACTCTTTCCAACCCGGAAAAAAGGCTGACTGTATTTCAATGGAGGATAAAAGGCGAGTGATAAGAGGGTTACTCTAGGGGTTAATTCAACAGCCATAGCAATTCGTTGGAAAGATATGATTAAGTCATCGACGCTTCTTGATTAATCATGATTATTTTTGACCTAAAAATTATAACGGGACATGGTACACACCGACATACATTGCAATTCTTAGGTAACGGGGTTTTTCTAACATTTAGCTATAATTAGCTTTTCGAATGAAATTTGGTTTTTGTTCGGTTGCGGAATTGTAAGGGGGCTGTACGGCGAGGTCAATTGCTTTAACATTATACGAGCTAAAACATTATTTTATATTGTGTACATATGTTTTCTGACAAAATACATATTTTAAATGGTACTCATATGATAGTTAGACCACCATTTTAATTGTTTAGAAATTTTGTCGCCGTTTAGAACGGTTAGTAAAATATGGGAGGCAATTTTGGACTAAAAATCGAACCCTTACTTTGTATTAAAAGACACCCCTATCCTTTTGCAGGGCTCAGCCACAGCCAGCTGACCTTCCCAGTTTGCCAGCTGGCTTGGCAGTTCAATAGGCCAGCTCATATTTATATCAGGACTCGGGAGAACAGCTCAGTGCAGCTCATTTTTTATTTTTATCTCGAGAGGCCAGTTCAGGACAGCTCATTTTTTTATCTCGAAAGGACAGTTAAGGACAACTCATTTTTATTTTTTATCTCGAGAGGCCAGTTCAGGACAGCTCATTGTTTTTATCTCGAGAGGCTAGTTCAAGATAGGTCGTTTTTTAATAAGCGCCGAAAGGACAGTTAAGGACAGCTCATTTTTATTTTTGACCTCGGGAGAACAGTTCAGGACAGCTCATTACTTTATTGAATAATGCCGAGCCATGGAGACATTTAGACCTGGAAAATTTTTGAGAAAAAAATACGGAATAAAATACGGAATAATTGGATTCTAGATAGCCGCGCAGGCGGTCAATATACAAAAACTTTGAGTTTTAGCGTAAATTCTTGATCGTAAAATGAGAGGGCGCTTGAGCTTATTAAACTCGCCGAGCCTGTTTACCCACATCCGCGGGCTATAGGGGCTAAAAGTAGAGTAATTTGTGTGTGATTTTGTCTGTAATCGGTCTGAAACGTGTTTTGTAATCCTTTGTGCAACATCGAATACCGTGTGTTTCCCCGTCATTATTGGCTCACAATTCTAACACTGGTCAACTCAGGACTTGATGCACAATAGGGATTAAGCTAAATACCACTGAATAAGTCTTAGACTACCGCCAAACCCAACAATCACTTATAAGAAATGACAATAGAGCCATTACACAGATCGATCAAGTGTCCGGATCATATCGTGTTGAAACTGACAGCGGGAAAATTAAAGCCAAGCGTTTTGCTGTCATAAGAATTTTGAACGTGTTTAAGGGCGTTCATATTTGCTTGCGAATTCATGTAGTTTTTTTCGCGGAATATATTCATAAATGTAATTTTCAATATATGATACAAAAACTATGTTAAATCCCTCTATCATATGATGCCCTACCAATCACAAAAATCATATTTTAAGACTCATACAAGACGACTCATATTACATTACTCATATAAAATGACTCATATAGCATGACTCATTTGGTATGACTCATTTGGCATGACTCATATTACATGACTCATATTACATGACTCATATAACATGACTCATCTGGCATGACTCATATTACATGACTCATTTAAAATAACTTACCATATTACATGACTCATATTACATGACTCATATTACATGACTCACATTACATGAGTCATATTACATGACTTATAAACCATGAGTCATGGACCATGACTAATATAACATGACTCATATAAAGTGACTTATATAACATGACTCAATTAACATGACTCAAATAACATGACTCATATTTCATGACTCATAGTTTATGAGTCATTCTTATGGTTAGTATTACATAAGTCAAATTTAAGGACTCAGATTTTTGATATATGTATCGTGTAGGGTTAAATTCGCCTGTGAAAAAAAACTGAAAAAATCACTTATTACTTCAGTAAAAATCGTAAATTTCTTTAATCATATCATGATGAAAAATAAATTTTATTTTTAATGCTAAACTATCAAAATGATTTTTACTATTTATGCTTGTCACGTTAGAAAAATAGATAAAATACCATTATATACAATACCACGGATTCTAAATTACAGAATCGTGTATAAGCATGATTATCATCTATATTTATCATAGAACGCTTCGGTGGTTTGTGAACAGAAACTGGTGGTCAGATTATGTCTCATAAATGGCATAATTAGAGAAAAAACATTATGATTATATATTTGTCTGCTGCGACATGTCGCGACATGAAACTTTGTTTAAGGCTACTGTTAATAAAACGATTTCCTATGATACCTTTTTTTACAACATAATCATCAGAAAACAAATTAATAATAATAAGTTCGATGACAAAACAGCCCCGCAAAGCAAAAATAAAATGTTACTTTCGCCTGATTCTATGA
>SCLG01000405.1:52082-92757 GCA_004367875.1 Oikopleura albicans
TGGTTAAGGCCCATTTTCTGAATGTTGCCACTGGCAACTTGCCAGTGATAATGAAACGTAGGGCGTGTTTTATTTTGCTACAATTTACTATTCATAATGAACAATTGTATTTAATATTATATAATGATAATTCAATTTTTTGGTGATTTTGTGAAACATAAATTGAATTAGGGTGCCCGCGGTTGAAATCGGATGTTTCCAAATTACATTGATAACATATTCAGCATCTCTGAAGAGCGATTTTGAGGAAAAATTTCATTACGAAACATTCCTATCTTAAAATTTTAATGGTCAAAATAGACAAACCAGGCTTTTTTGGAATAAATCAGTTTTTTATAAAAATCTAGGTCTTGAACCTCCCCAGTTTTTTTATATAGAGAGGTGGACTACAGTTTTTGGAGCCAACTCCTATAAAAAAGTAGTTCAGTTTGTGTGGTAACGAGTTGACACATTCGTTTCCGATTTGTTTCTCAAGAACTGTCAACTCGTTCGTAACTGTCACTTCGTTACGTGACTTTTACCCATTTTTGCCCAAAAAACTCCGAAAAAAGTGTCACCTCGTTCCGAACTGTCAACTTGTTACGTGTCAACTCGTTACCAGACCAACTGTATTAAATTCAAAAATGAAATCCCTTCAAGTATTTATTTTAGCCCAAACCGCGGCCACCCTGAATTGATAAAACTAAAAAATATATCAATTGAATATTGCTATTAATTTTTGTACGTCACATTTATTAGTACTAATATCAACTTTAGTGTACAAATATGATTTGGCCGTTTCCAATGAACAACGTGCAAATTAATAACATTTAAAATTAGCGAAAAAAAAAATTGGCATTCGAGGATTCCATTTCCATAGAACGAAAAAAAAAATCAAAAAAAAGCGTTTCCTGTTGTGTTTTGGAGTAAAGCTCTCACGACCCAGAATTAATTTTTTTATCAATACAGAACTGAGCCTCAGAAAAGGATAAAATTAGAGAAGACGCCTTGTCGTGCGACAGCTTGTCGATTTCTAATTATATCCCCTATTTAAGGTTAAAAGTATTTTTGACACTGAAAGCTTATTAATATCTGGATATTTATGAATTTGACATTTAAGAGAAGATCTTTTAGGAATTAAGTTTTTAACTCTAAGAACCTTAACTCTAAGAACCTTAAGGGTCAAAATTGAAAAAAAAGTTTTTTTTTCAAAAAATTTTTTAAAATCTAAACCCTAGATTTCCTAACGCTTAGATTTCCTTAATTTTTTTTTAAATAAAGTTAATTAGCTTTTTATCAATTGTAGTTAAACGCTTTATTCAGATATGCTTCATATATCGCAGTGATTTTCAAACACGAAAAAAAAAATAATGTTACCACTTTTTGGTAACGTTACCTGACAGCGCGTCTGAGGCCTATATGGCATGTCATTGGTCTTTTTTGAGCGCGCTTGGCCAATCACCGAAAGACAAGTCACCGAAAGGCGATTTCCTTATTTCAAAATATTTTTGTATTACAGTCCCCCCCTCTTAAGTGCCGCGCTTAAGGAGAAATATGCATTTTTGCTGAAAAATTTTTGTCGCGTTTTAAAATCAGTAAGATAGAAAAAAATAGAGGCCCAAATTCATTAATTACAATTAATAAAAATGCTAATTAACCCGAATTGCTAAAAGTATGTTATTCTTTAGTATTTAGAAATTGTACGGTGTTGACATGAAACTGAGATACGGATTACGAAAAGTTATCGTATTATGCCTTAGATTACTTCATAATCTTTTCTGGTTTGATTTTATTATCTTAAATGTCTTCGGTACTGTACCATGGTATAGTTTACATTACAGCCTGCAATCTAATGATTCAATTATGATGAGGTACCCTTTTACCTTAACAGTGTGATAAGCCTATTTCATATACACGGGGTGCGCCGTTAACAGGCACATTAGGCCAAAAAGTTTCTATCGATAACACTATTTAACGACTACTCATGGAACGGTTAACATACAGGTTAAAAATAGGTTGCCTGTTTACGGCGCACCTTGTGTAGTCTACAGGGCGTACTCCAATTCCGGGTCTAACCTAAAACCGACCTAGAATTGGAGCTCAAGTCTTTTCTTGAGAAAAAAACGACCCGGAAATGGCGCTTTTTAGCATAAACGACCCAGAATTTGAAAAAGCGACCCGGAATTGGGTGGCCCGGAATTGGAGTACCCCCTGTATATGACACAGCTTAATTTTGTCACACAAAGAACCTCATTCTCATAACACCGTTTTGTTCATAGAACGCCGGATTTGCGTACCATAGTATAGTAAAACGAAGATAGCGTCAAGTCAACCCGTTAAATTTTTTCATCATAATAACGTCACCCTAATCACAATAAACTTTGAACATTTTGAGCCGTGAAAGAGATTACTTACACAAAAGTTTTTACTCAAGAATAAATTTATCTCAAACAAGATTTCATTTAGAATATGTCGAATACTATGTATACGTTGGCCATTGAAAACAATTGTACGTAATTGCGTAACTAAATTATTAAAAAAATTGGTGTCCATTAAGGTGTCTCAAGCTTTTGAGTATGGGAATACCAGAAATAATATAGAAATCCAAAATATACATTTGGTAGCTTTTTTGAAATTGTTTTCAAAAAAAAAAAAAATTTCAAAAAATTTCGAAAATTTTGCGTAGAGGTCAAATTTTTTTGTTTTCCGATTGTACTCAAATAAGGCTCAAATGAAAGCCCTCTAATCACTTATTCCGAATATATATATATGTATTGTTAGACTAAAAAAGAAAACAAATACAAATTTTCATGTTGAAAATCTTGAAAAATCGCAAAAAAGGATGTTTTTAAATTTTAACACAATTTTTGACAAAGTTTTCAAATTTAATACAGTGGTAGAGACCTATATCAGATGGAAGCCTCCAATCTTTTTGACCTGTGCAGCGATTTTCAGTCGAAAAAAGCTTGGTGTAAATTTTAAATTGACTTTGAATCACCCCGGCGCCTAGGGGTTACAATTCCGGGGTCTTGTAATGAGATTTTTTCATCAGTGGATCATGCTCTATCATCTGGTATAAACGGAAAATTGATTTGGAGACCTTAAAAAAGCTTTGGACACCCTAGTGTCCATGCCATAAGGCTTCAGAAGATGAAAATTGGGCTCTTGGGCTGAAATTATGGAAACACGAGGAATACAAACGAAACGAAAAAAACTAAATGTCATTATTTACGATTTTTATCGAATTTACGAACTGCAATAACCCATAGCAATAACCCATAACTTTCTTTTCAGCAGGTGAAACGACGAATTCCGGCACCTCGGCCTCTTCTCACAAATGGCCTCCAAGAGGACAGTTCTATCAAAGTCAACGATTCGAGAATGTTGCAAAAACTGGTAAATTATTTATCTTCGCAATATTTACGAGGTTTCGAAAGTGTTCGATAATTTTAACGAAAATCCCGTAACTCCAGTCTTTCTACTCAGCAATTTTCCTTGTCACATAAACCGCTTAACTTTTAGTTAAAAAGTTGTCTAACACCCACATTATGTGGGCCACATGTTGTTAGGTAAATTGTGAAAACTGCAAGCATTTAATATTACAAGCCACTCGGTGAGTCATTTGCGCGGCTAAATGGCGCTAGCCAATAGGAGGCGCCTATAAAAATCATGAGCGAATAGGCGTTGCTTGTGATTCAGTTACAGACCCGCCTACAGCGCTGGGGTCTGTAACTGCTTATTACAAGCCACGCGGTGAGTCATTTGCGTGGCTAAAGGACGCTAGCCAATAGGAGGCGCCTACAAAAAATCATGAACCAATAGGCGTTGCTTGTAATTCAGTTTAACTAAAAACAATACAGTAGAATATCAGAAAAGATTGATTGGCGGTTGTAACCAAATTTCACGTAGAATAAAATTGACAAAAAATGTAATACAGACCCTCCGAGCTTACGGCGCTCGGGTCTGTAACTGTTTATTATAAAATAAAATTAATTCAAAATGTAACCAAAATCAATGTGTGACTTTTCAAAAAAAAATCACCTCGGATTTTTTGTCAATTTTATTCTACGTGAAATTTGGTTACAACCGCCAATCAATCCTTTCTGATATTCTACTGTATTGTTTTTTTTTCATTCTTCTGGCCATTGAAAGCGATTCATGTTTATTTGCACAAGTTTCTCCCGCGAGTTAGAGTGATTGTTAACATAACGTTTATTCAGGATGAAAACTCTCGACTTTATGGTTTGGGAAGTTCGTGGTGTGTTGCGCCAAAATTTATTTGGAAACATATTGGCATTGCGGGCGAGCCGGAAGTTGTTGCCCGCCGGAAATGCATAACATTAATATTAGCTGTTGTGTTGTTTATTCTCGTTGTCGCAACAATATCAACGTTGGCAGTTGGACTTCAAAACAACGCATTTGATGATGCAGAAGTTCCTGTTAATTATCAAATATTGGAGCCATAAATTTAGGGTGTGAAAAACGAATCTCACATTTTTTGAGGGACGGGTTACACCCTAGTTTACTGTTATAGTAACCCTTAGAATGGCCGAAAACCCTTATGACTACTACTGGTGTGGGTAACGAGTTTGTCACCGAGCTGAGCGGGACTCGTTCTACAGGGGACCTCAAAGTAAGGGCCGCTTTCTCAAGTTAATGGCCACAGTTTTGTTTGTGGAGCTAAACTTATCGAAAATTTCAATTATCTTGTCAATGGCCCTACCGAACTATATTGATAAAATTGAATTATCTTACCTCATTTGGAGCCATACAGTTCTTACTTTAAGATACTTTGTTAGGTGTTTTATCCGTTAGGGTCATTTATGAGTTTTATGCCGGTTAATTTGATCAAAAACGGTTACAATATGGGTTAAAGCGTTGTGATTTTGGTGAAAATGGGTGCCAACGAACTCTACTAGCACTCAATTTACTTTTGAGTATTTGAGAACCTTTGAAAAATTACCCTGTATGTAGCCACCCCGAGTAACCTTCAATGTTTCCACCCTAATGAAGGATCTTTTTATAACTTCTAAAACAATCTTTATATTCAAATCAAAATCGAGTTGGCAAAGAAAAAACTCAAAGCAAACTTCTATATGTTCCAACGCCGCGCGCCGTTTTATTATTTATTATTTAATATGTACAGAGTCTGGATTCTAAAATTTATAATGTGAATAGTATGTACACAACAAATGTTACAAATAAAAAAATAAATATGTTTGTAAATATGTTTGTAAATAGTTTGTATGTAGTTTATATATGTAGATTTTAGGTATTTTCTATTAAAGTGATATGTTGTGCACAGCACAAGGGTCAAATTGGATTTTTTTTGAATGGTTACAAATGTTTGTCAACTTTTATCAAACTTTTAATAAAAAATTGGTTCATTTTTGAAAAATTTTGACAAAAAAATTCGATAAAAAATGTTGACAAATTTTGTCAAAAAATTTCAACGAAAAAAATTTAAGGAACAATTTTGACTAAAAATTTTAAAGATAAAAATTTAATGAACATTTTTGACAAAAAATGTTGACGAAAAAAATTTTGACAAAAAATTTAATCAAAACAAATTTAATGAACAATTTTTTTCACGAAAGAAAAATTTGACAAAAAATGTTGACGAAAAAAATTTTGACAAAACATTTGGACGAAAAATGTCGACGACAAATTTTGAAAACAAAAAGGCTCATTTGACACATAAAGTATAGGTGTGATACCGTACGTTTATCAAATAAAGTGGGAGTAAGATTAACTAAAATATTAAATCTACATCGTGTAAACTACGTCGTAAGTTACATCATCGGTATCTTTCTGGACTTGAGTAAAGCCACTTAACTACCTACATGTGTGTGCTTCGAATTTAACTCGCAAAAATGTTTGTTGCGTGTGTCTTATGAACACCTTGTAATATGCAAAGTAAAATATTATAATGAAATGCTGTATTAACATTCTTACAGTTGTCACAGCAATTGTCGAAATTTAGGTGGCATAAACTGAATGATTTAATGAATGTGCTCAATTGCTTAACTTTTATTTAACTCATAGCGGGCACCACCGTCTTTTGGAGAAAATTTTTTTTGAAAAAAGGCAAAGAAATGTTTTTTGGAGAACATTTTTAAATACTTTACTATAGAGCTAGGTCTGGGTTTCGGAGAAACTCGCAAAAATCTGCAAGAAAACCAGTAAACTCGTTCAAGCAGTGTATACAAGAATTTACCAGTACACAGGATGGGCCTTCAACCGGCCACTTTTGGACCAAATTTTTTCAGGGATAACATTATTTAACAATTACGCATTGACCCGCTAAGCGGCCAAAAAGCCGTTTACCGCCAATTTTTCGAAAAATTATTAGTGGCCGGTTAACGGCGCATCCTGTGTGTATCAGTTTAACCAATAATACCAGTTAAACTTTTCTTTTCGAACTATAAAACTTCCTAACAAGTTATAATATTAAAACGTTTCCTATACCAGTTTTGTACCAGTATACCAGTTTCACCAGTTAAACCAGTACCATTTTTTCTTCCAAAACGTACTAGCCGAAAGACTTCGGTGCCAGCAGGGATGTCAAAAAACGCACCGTGAATAATAAATTGTAATATTTTCAGCTCAAAGTAAAGTGATATTCAACATATTTTGATTTGTAACTCTTCGCCAAAGTAGCGGATATTTAAACAAATAACGCACTTTGTGACTCTTTTCGAGTACAAAGTAATTCTCACTAGTGATTGACCTTTTCCAAGATGATCTATTTTTAAAAAATATAGTTCACAATATATCCACACACATTGGCAGCATGGGCAAACGTCATCTAATTTACAATTAGAATTTATAGCAGTAGCCCTAATTAGGACCGACAAATATAAATTTAGAGTAATTTGAATTCATCAGATGGAAAACTAAAGAGAGAAAAACCAGTGGTTTTGAGCTCAAAAAATCGAAAAAAACTGGCACATAATCAGAATAATAAAAACGGAGTGTAGTTCCCTTATTCAGTTTTTTTTTTTTGCCAAATTCAAGAGATCGCGTGATAAATGAGTCATAAATTCGATATTTGCATTTGGGCTATTTCAACTTATTTGTCCTACAATTCATCATGGGTATTTTTGAACTACACCACCTGTCTACGGAAGTTAACAAACTGATGGGGAAAAAGTTGTCAATTTTCATGAATTTTGCTTATATCTAGAATAGGATTTTGTTAACTTTAATAAACAGTACGTCAACTAAAGGTGGAAAAATTACACAAATAGACTGTTAACTTTTATAAATGTTGTTACCTAAGGGGAATTTTGTTTACTTTCCGTAGACAAGCGATGTATTAACTTAAAAAAAATTGTATATCCAAAACATGGCATGTATATAAAGATCACGTCAACATCCTGAACTCTAGGTAATTAATCGAACATGTCTCTATAGTTGCTCATTTGGTGCACTCAAATTACCTAAATATGTGAACACTGTATTAGCTAAGGGATTTCTTTGATCTTTTACTAGCGTGACGTTTAGCCTTTTGGAATTTCTTCAGGTCGCGTCTTTTCTTGCGCAACACTTCTTGCATTCGTTTGTGGCGAATTACTTGAATACGTCGCGCGATACACTTTGTTCGTTTACCACCAGGCCGCCCAGGACATTGTCGCCGAGCCTGACATACTAAAAACGAATTTTCAGAATTTTCAATGGAAAAATATTGATTGTTTCTCATTAAAAAATATTGACCTAAAAAATTGTTACCTATTAAGGTAGTTGAACTTTGAAATAAAAGTTGTTACCTATATGGAATGAGATTTGAAAAAAAAAATTTTTTTCGATATTTTCGAAAAGGACCCCCCGCTGAGATATCCGGAAAATGTTTTTCGTGAATTTGAGTGATTTGAAGACCCTCGATTTTAACCGCGGACACCCTAGGTTGGTGTGTTAATTTTCTATTTTACGAAAAATATATTTAGAAAACAAAAAAAAAATTATATACAGTCAGGGGCAGTGTTGCGAAAGTTGGCAAACGCGTTGGGCGAAAAATTGCCCCAACGCTCAACGCTCCCAACGCGTTGGGAGATTAATTGCCCCAACGCCAAACGCTCCCAACGCGTTGGTTGGGCGTTGGCCAACGCATCCCAACGCCCAAAGTTTCCAACACTGGGAAGGGGTCTTTCGATTTGCTCCTTATTTTTATTTTCCCGAAAAAATGTCTTGTTTTGACCGTGTTTTTTATCGAAATTTACCTCTCGATGTGCACCAAATGTTTCCAAAAAATCGTTTTTGGCGTTCACAAATATTTTTCATTTGTAGATATTTACCTTCCTTGACTTGTACTACCCTTACTTGTCAAGTAATACTTGACGTCAAACGTTATTTCGAACATTCAGCCTACCCTTACTATGCGGCCCTACCCTTAGCTGACGTGCCCTTATTAGGCACCACATGTTTAATATTTCGTACTTGTTGGACTGGACCGGCATGGCGATGGTTTGCAATTATTGGTGGGTGACGATTTACATCTCGAGCATTTATTGCATTTCTTTACTACTTGTACTTCCTTCTCGGGTTTACTCCTTGCTGGTAGCGGTTTTTTGGTGGTTGTAGTTGTTGTAGTAGTTGTTGTCGTCGTCGTCGTTGTTGTTGTGGTTTTCTTCTTCGTTTTTTGCGGCTCATAGATGTTGATTGTATGCCTTTGACCTGTGGGCCCCTATTTAACAAAAATATGTATTTTTTTAGTTTAAAATTTCAAAGTTTTCCCAAAAAAAATTTTATTAATGTAAAATGTGTACCTTTAGATGAGGAATCACTTCGGCGGGTATATTCAAATCAGTTGTTTCGACAGGACGTGGCGGCCCAATTTCGGACAATTCTGGTAACTAGTCGAGAAATTTATAATTAAGCACATTCAAATTATATCTGATTTTAATTACCTCGGGAATTCGATGGATGATATCGGGCAGTTGCTGAAATTTACGTTATTATTTTTTCATAACAACATGAACATATTTATAGGAAATAAACAACAAAAATAATGAAATATATAACACACGGTATATTCAATGGGCTATCATGTTTGAGTTTGGTTTTGTCAGACAATTTTTTTTTTAATTAACTCTTAGGGGAAGAGGTTTTTGGGAACCCGAAGGGGAAAATGGGTGTAAATAAACCGCACTTCAAAAATTCACAATAATTCCAAATAATTCCAAAAAAAACTGGTAAAGCCAACTTTTAGAGCTCGTCAAACTACGTCGATCTGAATATTCAGAAATTGATTTATGCCACCAGGGCCCCCTAGATAGCTGTTTGAAATCTCCAACCTACGCAAAAAAAAACCGTCAATCAATTTTTCTCGAAAAGTTGAGGGGGTCACCAATACCCGTTTGGCCCTACGGGGCCTCCGTATGCCTTAAATCGACAAAAAAACAAGTTGCATGTCTATTTACACGCACTTCCCCCTGAGAGTTAACAATAAAATAAACCTTACATTTTTGTACGATCACTTTCACTTACTAAACAAAAAAACAGTAAACAGTATCCGAAATTGTTTTAAATACAGTAAACTGACAGTTTCTTATTGCTATACATAAAAGTTCGCCTCTAAAATTATGACCGGTAAGCAATGGTTAAAAAGCTAATCAGTCAGGTTTACTCACATAAGCTGGAACCACTTGTCTTGGTGGAATTGGTCCTTTGGAATATGGCGGAGGAGGTTGGCGGAAAACTTTGTCGGCATATTTGCGCAGCTGGGCAGCCCATGATTCCGGAGATTTACAATCTGAATATTAAAATGGATAACAATTTTTTTTTCTGNAAAAAAATTATTTAACCCCTAGATATCGTGTTTTTCGTTTGGCCAAAAACCATGCCTTTATCCTAATTTTTCACGTGACTCGTTGAACTTGACCTTGATTTTCCAAAAATATTAAAAGCTAACTTTTCAAGACCAACATTTTGGCCAAAACAGTTTTTTTTCGAAAAATTGACCTGCCCAATTCTTATTTTTTTTCAACTAATTAGGACCGACAAATATACTAATAAATTTAGAGTAATTTGAATTCATCAGATGAAAAACTAAAGAGAGAAAAACCAGTGGTTTTGAGCTCAAAAAATCGAAAAAAAACTGGCACATAATCAGAATAAAAAAAACGGAATTTAGCTAAATTTAGTTCCCTTATTCAGTTTTGTTTTGCCAAATTCAAGAGATCGCGTGATAAATGAGTCATAATTACGATATTTGCATTTGGATCATTACCTTTATCAACATATTTGTCCTACAATTTATCAGGGGTATTTTTGAACTACACCACCTGTCTACATAAGTTAACAAACTGACGGGGGAAAAGTTATCAATTTTCATGAATTTTGCTTATTTCTAGGATAGGATTTTGTTAACTTTAATATACAGTACGTCAACTAAAAGTCGAAAAATTGCCCTGTTTACTTTAGGGGCGTTAACTTACGTAGACAAGCGACGTATTAACTTTTATAAAAACTGTATATCGAAAACATGGCATGTATACAAAGATCATGTCAAAAACGCATGGGTGTGATCCTGAACTCTAGGTAATTAATCGAACATGTCTCTATAATCGCTCATTTGGTGCACTCAAATTACCTAAAAATGTGAACACTGTATTAGCTTAGGGACTTCTTTGATCTTTTACTAGCGTGACGTTTAGCCTTTTGGAATTTCTTCAGGTCGCGTCTTTTCTTGCGCAACACTTCTTGCATTCGTTTGTGGCGAATTACTTGAATACGTCGTGCGATACATTTTGTTCGTTTACCACCAGGCCGCCCAGGACATTGCCGCCGAGCCTGACAAACTAAAATCGAATTTTCAGAATTTAAGTCCAACAAAAACAGGTCCAGTAATAGTAGGTTTCTTGTTTTTTCGAAACTTACCTTTACTTGGCGTGTCCTTTCTACAGGGTGAGGTAATATAGATGATAATCCGTTTTTTGGTGACTTATATTTGCTCAGCGAACTCGCGAACCAAAAACGGCTTAGCATTTATATTACTTCACCCTAAAGTAGGGTTGTGATTCCGGGAATTTTAACCTTAATTCACGATGTGGTTACATTGTGGTATGTTAATTTTATATTTTACAAAAAATATATTTAGAAAACAAAAAAAATGAATTATATACAGTCAGGGGTCTCGATTTGCGCTTTATTCTTATTTTCATGAAAAACTGTCTTTTTTGGACCATTTTTTTATCGAAATTTACCTCTCGATGTGCACTTTTTTAGACCAATGTTTTGAAAAAACCGTTTTTGGCGTTCACAAATATTTTTAATTTGCCTACTTTAACTTGTCGTACCCTTACTTGACATCAAATGATATTTCGAACATGCAGCCTACCCTTACTTCGCGGTCCTACCCTTAGTGCCCTTATTTGGCACTACATGTTTAATATTTCGTACTTGTTGGACTGGACCGGCATGGCGATGGTTTGCAATTATTGGTGGGTGACGATTTACATCTCGAGCATTTATTGCATTTCTTTACTACTTGTACTTCCTTCTCGGGTTTACTCCTTGCTGGTAGCGGTTTTTTGGTGGTTGTAGTTGTTGTAGTAGTTGTTGTCGTCGTCGTCGTTGTTGTTGTGGTTTTCTTCTTCGTTTTTTGCGGCTCATAGATGTTGATTGTATGCCTTTGACCTGTGGGCCCCTATTTAACAAAAACATTAATAAAAAATTTACATTTATTAATCTAAAATGTGTACCTTTAGATGAGGAATCACTTCGGCAGGTATATTCAAATCAGTTGTTTCGACAGGACGTGGCGGCCCAATTTCCGACAATTCTGGTAACTAGTCGAGAAATTTATAATTAAGCACATTCAAATTATATCTGATATAAATTACCTCGGGAATTCGATGGATGATATCGGGCAGTTGCTAAAATTTTCGTTATTATTTAAGTATTAAAGTATATAATATGCTGTATATTCAATCATGTTGAAGTTTGGTTTCAGTAGACGATTTTTTTTAATTCACAAAAAAAAATAAACCGATACGATCACTTTCGCTTACTCAACAAAAAAACGTTAAAAGTGTCGGAAATTGTAAATACAGTTAATTGACGGTTCCTTATTGTTATTCATAAAAATTCGTCTCTAAAATTTGGACCGGTAAGCAACGGTTAAAAAGGTAATCAGTCTGGTTCACTCACATAAGCTGGAACCACTTGTCTTGGTGGAATTGGTCCTTTGGAATATGGCGGAGGAGGTTGGCGGAAAACTTTGTCGGCATATTTGCGCAGCTGGGCAGCCCATGATTCCGGAGATTTACAGTCTGAAGATTAAAATGGATAACAGTTTTTTTTTCTGTTAGATTATATGTCAAAAAGTGAAAAAAAATCCTGTGTTAAAATATTTTGTTAAAAAAAATAAACACGTATTGCGCAATATTTTCGAGTTACGTAATCACTATTTTCCGTTATATTACAATTTGTACAAAAAACATGTATTTCGCAATATTTTCGCCGTAGGATCCGTTATGGACCATAACTTATGGGACAATTTCGAATTTTTGGCGTTTTCCAGCGAAATCGCCTACNATACTTGTTACGTTTCTTACCTTGATCGCCAGGATTACCAGGTGCACCCATGACACTGTGACCTCGTTCACCAGCTGGTCCTGGTTCGCCTGCTTCGCCCGCTTCTCCTGGTTGGCCTGGTGCACCGCGGTCTCCCATAGCACCCTTCAACCCTTCCGGACCAGGTTTGCCTTGTCGACCTTGATCACCTTTAGGTCCTGGTGTGCCTACGCTGCTCATTCTACGCCGGAAATGCATATTTGATGCCCGACATTCTTTGCATTTGTCGCACTCCTTTTTAACTGGTTCAATAACACTAAAATATAATCATTATGCCTAGTTTACCCCTAAATAAAACCTCAGTTTTTATGTAAAAAAACAAAATACACCCCCTGCGCTGTTATGTTGCAACTCTCGCACATAAAAAATAAACATAATGCAAATTTATATTGAAAATCTGTTTGGCCACTCCTCCACAAACCTTGGAATGATTTCCTCGAAAACTTCACGAATCAATCGTTTGAGTTCGGTTTCTGTCGTTGCCGGTCCCGGTGAGCCAGAGGGGCCGGACGGTCCGTCACGTCCTTGCGGGCCAGGTTTGCCGCTGGGTCCTGTTGGTCCGGCAGGTCCTTTATTGCCCCTCAATCCCGGCGGCCCAGCTGGACCAGGGGCTCCTGGCTCACCTGGTTCTCCTACAAGGCCCTTTGATCCATCCGCACCTCGACTACCACGTGGTCCAACAGGCCCTGCGTCTCCACCTCCGCCTTGTTTTCCTTGTCTGCCTTGTGGGCCAGTGATTCCAGGGCTACCTTGGAGACCAGGAAATCCTTGTGGTCCTGAGAGTCCTAAAAATATGTTTTAATTGATATTTAAAAAGGAACATTCATTTACTTTAAGAGTTTCTGAAATTATATTATTTCAGACAAAATAGTACGTACACCACTATATGTTAACAACAGTTTTGTTGTTAAAATGTTAACTCCCAGGGGGAAGTCCGTGCATGTAGACACGCAGCTTGTTTTTTCGGCGATTTAAGGCATATGGGGGCCCCGTAGGGCAAAACGGGTATTGCTGACCCCCTCAACTTTTCGAGAAAATTTGATTGACGGTATTTTTGCGTAGGTCGGAGATTCAAAAGAGCTCAATCAATTTCTGAATAGTCAGATCGACGTAGTTTGACGACCTCTACAACTCGGTGTTACCAGTTTTTTTGAATTATGGCGAATTATTGTGAACTTTTTAAGTGCATGTATATAAACACGCATTTTCCCCCTACGGGTTCAAAAAACTCTTTCCCTCTGAGAGTTAAGAAAATTATTTTTTAAGGTAATTGAGAAGAGCATTTGATGAAATAATTGAAAATCACGATAAACCAAAAAAAATTAAGATAACCCAATTTTGTCAACATAACTGGTGTTAAGATAAACCAGTTTTGTCAAATTAACTTGTGTTAAGATAACTGGTTAGGTTTGTATACTATTGAAATAAAATAAAATTCAGGTAATGTTTACATACAATATTTCACTCGACATTTTGGTTATTCTAAAAAATAATTCGATTAGATTATTAAACTGTAGATCTTATTGAACAAAACCGATACGTCAAACTTTGTTGTCAAGCTGATGCCAAATGTGTACCCAAACCCACGACGAAGTTCGTTAATCTGTGCATCATGTCTTTCAGTCGTTTTATTTTATTTTTACTTTCAAAAACCAAATGATACCACTCACACTTTAGAAGGTCACGAACTTTGATCGAGAACTACAAATTACAAATAATTTTCGAATATTAAACCCAATAAATTAATGTGTCATCATTGCTTTGCATGAGGAACGAACGGGGAATAAGGACTGTATTTCAAGTGAAATCTATAGCCATTTTAAACACTTGAAAATTTTAAGTTAAAATAGCAAAAATATATAATAATTAAGTTTTTAACTCTCAGGGGAAGGAATTTTTGATAACCCTTAGGGGGAAATTGTGTGCACACACTTAAAAATTCACATTAATTCTGGTAAAACTGGTAAAACCATATTATAGAGCTCGTCAAAATACGTCGATCTTACTCTTAAGAAATTGATTTGGGCCACCAGGGCCCCCTAGAGAGCTGTTCTAAATGTCCAACCTACGCAAAAAAAACCTACGCTATTCCTTTGAGAAAGCGAAATTTAGTCTTATTTATTTGAAATCGTTAGAATAGATCAATGTTGTGTTTTAAGGATAACTCACTTCTAAAGATAACTCACTAAAATCAATACTAAACAATTTCTTTGTTTAATTTTTTTAAACGTTCATCAAAATGTTGAGTCGAAATATGTTCCATTCCGACCAGGACCTTGTGTTAAGGTAGAATAATTTCAGTTAATTTTATTTGAATTTATGACTCTTGAGTTTGTTGTTTTTTCTCGTGAGTTCTGTTAATAGCGTATGATTGAAATTTAAGGAGGGTACATATCATTTGTTGAGAAACTAAACAAAAAACAAATTTATTTACAATTGTACTGTTTGAACATTAGAATTGTTTAATAGAACGAATTATTTTCACATTTTCTGTAAACAAATTGACCGTCCCGTCCTTAAAATCTATAGTATGGGGGTTGCATTTTTGTATTTTTGCCTGCCATGCTAAACAAAATTTGGACTGTGTATGGCTAGTTTGAAGTGTTTCGGCAAAAAAAATGATCAGTTACACATATATGCCAATATGGAACAAGTTTGCTTGAATAAGTTTAAGGAGGTTACTCACGGTCGAATTCTCGAAAAAAAAACGAAAAAACCTATCATAAAAATTGAATGGTTAACTCCCAGGGGAAGTGCGTGTATATAAACACACGACTTGTTTTTTCGTCGATTTAAGGGTTATGGAAGCCCCGTAGCTCAAAACGAGTATTGCTGACCCCCCCCTTAACTTTTCGAAAAAATTACATTGACGGTATTTTTTCCGTAGGTTGGAGATTTCAAACAACTCTCTAGGGGGCCCTGGTCGCCCAAATAAATTTCTGAATAGTCAAATCGACGTAGTTTGACGAGCTCTACAACTTGGTTTTACCAGTTTTTTTGAATTATTGCGAATTATTGTGAATTTTTTAAGTGCGTGTTTAAAAATCTACTAAGGTTTGTCCTACGTTAATCCAAACTTTCTAGCGTGACCTCCTTAAGTTTTTTTTTGTTTTTAATTGTTGAAGCTGTTTGAATAATGAGATGATGTAGAATTCTTGATTAAACAGTTTTACACATGAAATCTTTTGGTAAAGTTCAAAATTTACCTCTCGTACAGCTCGTACAGCCTTTTGTACCAGCCGTGCGTTTTCTCACTCGGCGAGTTTTATATCGTCTGACAATTCTTCCGTAACTCTCAATTGTAAACAACAACAAAATTAGCCATCGATAAGCTCTCATTTCTCGAAATTATTTCTTCATTAAAATTAATCCGACATTTAATTTATATAAAATGTTTAAAAGTGGGCTAAATTGAGTTGAGTATTTTTTTTTTGTTCAACGTTCAGCTTTATTTGATGAATGATTCAGATTAAGGCCTTGATAAAGATGTTTATTACACAAAATAGTATATCCAATCAATCTTATTTATCGAACCCAAAACCTCTCCTTGTACTTATTAACGTATTATACAGTCGTGAGCCCAAAAAAGGCCGCACTCGTTGACAAACGGGCCAATATTTCGATTAAAAATGTTAAATGTCTCATTTTTGCATATGGTATGTGTTGGGTTTTTTTTGCATACGTACTTGGTGGGAGCACGAATTATTATTTATGTTTTTCACCTCATGCGCCGTTATCTGGCCAACATTTTAGCGGAAAAAAAATATTTTGTAACGTATTAATGGACAGACAACGGCGCAGTTCTCAACATGGGAAGATAAGAGTTCTTGGAAAATTATTTCTCAAACTTCTGGCCAGATAAAGGACCGAGCGTAAACTCTGGCCAGATTAAGGGCAGGGGTGTACCTTATAACATCTAAAATGGAACACTTTCCAGCAAAAAGCGTCGCATTTTCGATAATTATGCTGTAATATCTAGAGAAAAAGCGTATGTGCATTATATTTTATAGCAAAATACTATTTACACGTGATGTTGAATTCCCAGATTTCAACCTACGCACTACCCATTCGTATAATAGATGTTAAAATAAATAAATTTTAAACTCACCTTTAGGGCCAGGATTTCCTGGAGCACCAATTTCTCCATCATTTCCGGGCAATCCACTGGGGCCAGGCGGTCCTGCAGGTCCAGTGTCTCCCTTGAGACCCGCTGGTCCATTATCTCCGATTATTCCTCGTTGGCCCTTTTGGCCCGGTTCTCCAGGTTGTCCCGATGAACATGATCCTGGAATTCCCGGTTCACCCGGAATACCAATATCACCTTTTTCGCCATCTTTACCCGGTGGTCCTGGAGGTCCGACGCGTCCTGGATTGCCGTTGGCTCCTTCAATTCCACTGGCGCCTTTAAGACCAGCTAACCCGGCTTCACCATCGAGGCCATCACGACCCGGATCACCTACGTCACCTTGAGCACCTTCTGAACCAGGTTCACCTTGATCCCCGATTTCTCCGACTGCACCGTCATTTCCAGGCTCACCTTTGGCACCCTTTTCACCTGTTGTACCGGTTGGTCCAATTGGGCCTACATTGCCCGGTGGTCCTGTTATACCATCTTCAGCGTCTACTCCTGGTTCACCCTTGATCCCCATTGGCCCCGAAGGACCTTGTTCTCCTTGAGCACCTAAATGTTCAATGTTCGAAATAAAAAATAGGACTTTTATTGGAATATAACTGAACAGGCCCTGCTCCAAAATCGGGCCAATTTGTAGTTTACAAAAATAACCAACGTAGGGTTTTAACGCCATTTCGTAACGATTTAAGAACAGGGACTTTTAGAAAAGTTGAAATAAAATGAATAATTCCAAAGGCACTTTAGGTGCATATGGGCGGGGAATATTAACTTGAGACTTAATTCATTTAATCACTATACTGTATAGTCTATATCGCAGTGATTTTCAACCGCGAAAAAAATAAATAATGTTACCACTTTTTGGTAACGTTGCTTGACAACGTGTCTGAGGCCTATGTGGCCTGTCATTGGTCTTTTTGGGGCGCGCTCGGCCAATCACCGAAATGCTAATCACCGAAAGTCGAGTTCTTTCTTCTAAAATATTTTTGTATTACAGTCTACTCCCTCTTAAGTGCCCCCTCTTTTAGTGCCGCACTTAAGAAGAAATATGTATTTCCGCTAAAATTTTTTTCGCGTTTTAAAATCAGGACGATACAGTATAATGTCAAAATCACACAATTTTGAACACTGGCCTTGAAAACCTAAAGAGCCCTTCAGGCCTGGTTCTCCTTTTAGGCAGCTTTCGGTAACTGGCGGTAAGTTTAGCGGTATTGACTGAAATCCATTGTATCCCTCAATGATGCATTTAAAGAGCTATTTTTGGCTTTTCAAAGTAAATCACAAAAAAAGAGAAAATTAATCCGGGCAATACGCCCCATAAAAATTTATGCATGCCGATCATTGTCGACTGATTTTTGCTCATCATGAGTCATCATTTCAACCCTTGAGAATGTCCAATTTGTCAGAATGATATTTTACCATTTAGGCACCATTTTTCGGGTCATTTGTCCGCCTAGGTGGACAAGAGTGGTTTTTTGACAAACTGAAAAAAACGGCTGGGGTAAATCTTTTAAAAAGATGAATGCATAAAAAAAGTTTGAAAAAATGTCAAGAAAATGGTCAACGATGCGGTCCAAGTTTTGGGTCAAAAAGTGGTCAAAATTGAAAAAATAAGTACTTTTTTGAGTACTTTATCCAAACTTTTTTTTTGCAGATGTGATTAGTTTTTCGAGTTCTATCGATCTGCAAAATTAGTTTTTTGATTTGGGGTGGTCGAAAAAAAAAATTGTTCTTTGATTTTGAGAACCACCATTACTCCAAAAATGTTAAACATAGTTTTCAACATCAAAACTTTTAACACCATTTATTTTTAACACCGAATTCTTAGGTGATTTATTTTTAACGCTAAAATATTTTCCGAAAATTTATTTTTTAACACAAGACTATTTTAAACACGGAATTGTTTTGATGATTGGACAAAAAAAATGTTAAAAAATGTTTTCTTAAAAATATCGTAAGTAAGGTTACCCAACGTATATTTCATTAAAATTAAGCTCCAAAATTTTGAACAAATTTGAAATCGAGTTTTGAGAGCCTAACTGAGGTTCTACAATATTCGGACAACAAATGCCTTCTTCTTGTGCCTGATTGTCATCCTTGATTTCAAGATTATCGAACAGAATTGGAATCGCATCACCATCCAATTTCGAAACAATGTTTAGGGTGACATTTAAAGGCAAAAATGTCATCAAAAAATTTTTTTTTTGTAAAAATTGTAACATAATGGAAAATAGTGATTACGTAACTCAAAAGTATTGCGAAATACGCGTTTATTTTTACAAATTGTAACATAACGGCGTAGTGCCTAGGCAAAAACGCCAGAAAATTTTTTGCTAAAAAATTTTAACATAACGGGACGAACGGGAAAAAGTGTAACATAACGGGCTGAAACATAACGGCGCACCTGGTGTATTAGTTTTTTCAAATGAAATTCATCCTTAAAATGTCACCCAACAATGTTCAATTTGAGGCGTTCACTTAAATGTCGCGACTCGGACAAAAAATTGCCGCCCTTTTTATCGCAGTTGTGATAGAACTGGATTCGTCTGGGCGAAACATGAACGGCGATTTGGTGACGATTTCCATCAAAAATCGCGTCCCATCCATTCTCGGCAGCGCCAACTATCTGTTGTTTTTGCGGTCCCTTGGTCGAACTTGCTGCGTAGACGATTCGCTTTTGCGACCCTAGCACTTTTAACCCCTCCTGGATTTGACCATTTCCGTCCTGAAGTGATGCGATCCACCAATCCTCTTTTTTAAGGTTTGAACTGTATTACAGTTGGTGACGTAACGAGTTGACACTTTCGTTTCCGATTTTTCGTCAAAAACTTGCAACTCGTTTCACTTTGTCAACTCGTTACGTCACTTTTGCCCCTTTTTTGCCTATTTTTGCCCAAAAAACGCCCAAAAACTGTCAACTCGTTTCACTTTGTCAACTCGTTATGTGTCAACTCGTTTCTTCACGAACTGTACATTGTTTATCACCCCCTGCCGCAGGGGCCCTACTACGTTATTGTGCAACTTTTCATGAAAAACGGAGGAATTTGAACTATACGTATTGGTGCTAGAGAGCATTTCTTGCCTCAGAAACGCCTTTCTCGGTTAAAATGCTCTCTAGTGCCAAAACGAACCCTTTTTCGTTAAGAAATTGTGATTCATGTATGTGCGTTTCAAAAAGTCTATTTTTCCGTGTGGGGAAAAGTTATAGTTTCCTATGGAAAAACCGTCGGGAATTCATAGGCCACGCTAAATAGATATCGGTTTTCAAAATGCCCTTATGTGTATCGACTTTGATAAATTTCCTTTTATAAATAAACAACTAAGCAAATATAGTGTCAACCGTGACCTTGGGTGTATTCATCGGGAATGATAAAAGATGCCACAATCCAAAAATCTTGAGGCGATTCCGTACCAAACAACTTTTCTGAAGCAATAGCGGCCTCCTCTTCGTGCATTTGAGACTTATCAATGGTGAACATAACGCGATTTCCATGAAGCTTCGACTCAATCGATCTAATTATTTTCAGAGTAAACGTGAACTTTTATGAAAAGCAAATATTACCCGCGCATCGTATCAATCAATCGTGGTCGGGTGGGACCTTCACTTTGCCTTACACTTGGGTTTGGGGTCAATTCTTTCGTCTTTCTCACGAAATCGCCGCGCCGCGCGTCAATGTCCCGGTCAATATCATCGTAGGGATATTCCCAATTTAAATTAGCCCTAATTTTTGTTTAATATCATTTGTTTAATATAATTAATCATATTACAGTCCGTGCTTCAAAAGCAGATATCTCTCGAGAGGTGCATGTCTCTCTAGATGTGCGTATCTCTCTAGATGTGCTTGTCTCACTAGATGTGCATATCTATCTAGATGTGCACATCTTTCTAGATGTGTGTATCTCTCCATATGCAGTATATCTCTCTAGATGTGCATATCTCTCTAGATGTGCATATCTTTCTAGATGTGCATATCTCTCTAGATGTGCATATCATTCTAGATGTGTGTATCTCTCCAGATGTGCATGTCTTTCTAGATGTGCGTATCTCTCTAGATTTACATATCTTTCAAAATGTGCATATCTCTCTAGATGTGCATATCTCTATAGGTGTACATATCTTTCTAGATGGGTGTATCTCTCCAGATGTGCATATCTCTCTAGATGTGTATATCTTTCTAGATGTGCATATCTCTCTGGATGTGCGTATCTCTCCAGATGTGCATATCTCTCTGGATGTGCGTATTTCCCCAGATGTGCTTGTCTCACTAGATGTGCGTATCTCTCTAGATGTGCATATCTCTCTAAATATGCATACCTTTCTGGATGTGTGTATCTTTACAGATGTGCATATCTCTGTAGATGTGCATATCTTTCTACATGTGCATGTCTTTCTAGATTTGCATATCTCTCTAGATGTGCACGTGTTTTGTAAATGCACAACCAGAGACCCCTACTGTTATAAAATGTTACTTTACCTATCATCGTAATTATTATAATTTTCGTATTCCGATCCGCCTTCGTACTCGAGGTTCAAACTATCGTCAGTGGGATTGCCATAAGTGATTCTTGTTACTGGGACGGTATCACCTAATATTCTATATCGTAATGATTCTTGGCTCGCTGTTAACTTAAGTTCCTGCGGTCGAATCGGATTTATGTAAATTGGATCTTCAAAAAAATCATCTAAAATACCATCAAGCCGTTCAATAGATGTTTTCCGGGCGATCAAAAAAAATGATAATGATTTATGACGAAGGCACAAGCTAAAAATGGAGAAATATGAAAACAGAGAAACCTGAAAACGAAGAAAAAAATTTCCGTTTGCAGGTTTCTCCCCAGTGTTGTGAACGTTGGCCAACGGTCGATTTTTTTCCCAAAAATGCCACAACGCCTAACGCTCCTAACGCGTTTGGCAAAAAAATGCCAAAACGGCCAACGCTCCCAACGCATTGGGAAAAATTGCCCAAACGCGTTGTGGGAAAAATTTCTCCAACGCCAAACGCTCCCAACGCGTTGGTTGGGCGTTGGTCAACGCATCCCAACGCCCAACGTTTCTCCAGGTATAGTCGAAAAATAAACAAACCTGAACATGGAGAAACATTTATGTTAATCCGTTAAAAAAATTCTCGGTCTCCAGATTCCTCCATTTTCCAATCACATCCGGAAAATAAAGAAAACTGGAAAACAGAGAAATCGGAAAACACAAAAAATGACTTCGTTTCTAGGTTTCTCCGTTGACGTATTTTCTCCATTTTTAGCTTGTGTCATGACGAATTGTTAGCATGAAATTAAGTTTACTCGAGGAATTTACGGTGTTCGCCAAAATATACAAGTTCGTCAAAAAATTATTTCAAAATAGAAAAGTTCGTCAAAAAAATTTCTTAGTAAAAAAATATTGTCTCTGGTGTGATCTCACTTAGGCTAAATATAGGAGCTTTTTTGTATTATTTTGAATGTCAGATTTTGAATGTTAAATTTTGAATGTCAGATTTTGAATGTCAGATTTTGAATGTCAAATTTTGAATGTCAGATTTTGAAGGTCAGATTTTCTCAAAGTTTGGATGAAATACCGTATGACAGCGCTCAGTCTGCAACGGTGACTTCATAATAGCGCTACAATTAATACACCACATGGCTACGGAACTTAACAAAACATTTGGGGAAAAAAGGTGTTAAGTTCCGGGCATTTTGTTAAGTTCGAGGCATTTTGTTAAGTTTAGGTCACAGTGCGTAGGCGGAAATGAAAAAAAAAAACGTTTGGAAAACTGTTAAGTTTAAGGCATTTTGGCTTTTTTTTCAAAACAGCCAAAACTGTTAAGTTCCAGGCATTTAGGCTTTTTTAGGTTTAGCTTGAATTTTAGAGAAAAAAACTGACTAATTTCTACTACATCTCCTATGAATGATCTAATAATTTATCATGAAAGAGAAAAAAATAAGAAAAAAGATACAAAAAAACATTTGACAATTGAGAAAAAAATCGAGATTATAAAATTTGTGGATCAGACGTCCTAAAAATCCTGTCGAAAATTGGCAGAAATTGTTTCCTTCAAAATTGGTAAATTTATACACCACATGGCTACGGAACTCAACAAGACATATGGGGAAAAAAGGTCTTAAGTTCCGGGCATTTTGTTAAGTTCGAGGCATTTTGTTAAGTTTAGGTCACAGGGCGTAGGCGGAAAAGTTGACGCGAGATGACTGTTAAGTTCCAGGCATTTTGTTAAGTTCGAGGCATTTTGTTAAGTTTAGGGGCGTTAAGTTCCGTAGCCAGGCGGTGTACGAAATATGCTCAAAGCATGCAGTCTGAGCACTGTCATACGGTAAACTTAAAATTTAGTTATTAATTACACCAGTTTTGGAAAAATATCGAAAATTTTGCCGCGTAGGCTACAAAGATTGTCGTTGAAAATCAACGCGTAAACGTGACAGTATGTTAGCTCAAAAATTGTAATTTATTTTCGTTGTTGGTTTATGACATGAAACTCTTATTGTGACACGCGTTTTTTAATTGTTCAGATGTTGGGCCAAAATTGGCTTGAGCGTATGATGGATGATATGGAGACGGTTAATGTGGATGGATAGGGTATTCAGGCGGTAAGATTAACTTTAATCAAGATAAATTTTTGCGCAAACCGTAATTTTATATTTTTAACGGCTATGGATTTAGTAAATTACTACCCAGAATTATACCCAGAAATAACAATCTAACTAGGGTAGCTCATTCCCTTACTTGGCATATTCAGCTGTAATACTTTTGTCATACTTTGATTATCATATCTTGATTTTTTAAATTACACCCCCTGACGGGTTATCTTACGAGTAGTTATCTTACCAAGATTGGATTATCTTACCACTTTTTGAACAAAGATGTATGGAGGGTGCCGCCTTTCCATTTTTTAGCGTTTATAAAGGTAGGATAAGTCGTCAGCTGGTGTATGTTATTTTTAGAAAATTTATTGATAATGCCAAGTATCTAACGCGTTATCTTAATTGCGAAAATAATTATATATACTATACGAAAAAAATTGTTATGGAGACCCATACCGTATGGGCCATACGGTTAGGGTTGTACCTACCTTTACTTCGTGGTGAATTGGTTTTCGAAATGAAACCTACCCTTACTTGGTGGACGCGAAGTTTGCGCCCAACCATTACTTGTTGCGCCCTTATTTGGCGCTTTTGTAGTCTTTGGACTTTTCCGAATCAAAAAAATTCTTGTTGTACGGAAAAAACTAAAATTCTAGACTAAAAAAATCTTAAGAGTTAGACTAGACAAACTTTTTTGTTTCAATTACAAATAGTAACTTTTGCCGGAAATTAAATTGACTAGTTGGTCTCTAAATGTCAACAAATTCCGGTGAGTTCAAATAAGTCAACCGCATACCCAAATTCTTAATCAAAAAATCAAATCAATAAATAGCCGCACTGATACTAGTTCTCTTAGCCGACCATGAATACGCCTTTATGTGTAAAAGGTGGATTTCGAGACACCTTGAACTGACCATACCATTATAACCACATTACATTTATTAATAAAAATATACTGCTCGTTAACGGTGCATGTTGTGTATTTATTTTTTTAATCTCTGTACTTAAGTTCCAAGCAGAATAACTACCGTATGGCGAAATGCATGCGACATGCCCGTCGCGTCGTTTGTTCGAATATATGAAAATTTTAGGGTATGGTCAGTTCATAACGCCCATGCAGGTTAAATTGATAAAATAGTATAGCTACGTTTAAGCATGTCGAATATTTCGGTGATGTTTGCTTGCCCGGTGGCGTTAACCGATTGGTCGATTCGTTTTCGAATTCGGGACAGTAGTTCAGGTTCCAGCCCATCTAACTCCGGAAAGATCTGTTAAGGCTGTCCAAACTATCCGACTTTTTATAAGGTTCTCGGCATTTAAATTCAAACAGATTTTTTTTATAAAATCAAATGATGTTCTTTCTGAAGGCTCTTTTAAATTAGCATTTTTTTATTTCATAACATACACCCCCTGCGCACTTTGTCGACCGAAAAACCTGCCAGATAACTGCGTAGGGTCCCAATAACTGACGAAACAAGGGGAAAAGATGGAAAACCGCCCAATAACTGGACGCCCGATAACTGCGCAAGGGGTTATATGAATAAACTACAGTTGTGGATGCGAGAACTTGACACTTTCACTTGTCAAAAACCGTCAAGGATACCACCCTGATTGGCTAAAAATGATTATTCTACACGCCAAAAGGGCCACTTGCCAAAATCTAAATGCCAAAAACGGCAAAAAAATTGAAATTCAGTTTGGACAGCCTAGATCCGTGTCATGAGATCATTAAGGTAGACATTGATGGTTTCTTCGTTGTCGGCGGGGTCTTCCGTGTCAATTTCGGCGTCTGGGTCAAAATGGCTAAATATCGGATCGGCGGAACCCATTTCGCGGACATTGATGTCATCAAGTTCTTGTCTACCCGTTCGCGTCAAGTCTGTGTGACGGTCTTTGATAAGTGTTTGCCAAAAAAATGCGCCGATAGCTTTCGTCATTTTGCCGGAAATGACCGAGAACCTAATTGGTTCTCAGACACTATAAATCTCAAACTTTTTTTTTGTGATTTTTTTATGTATCCCCATAAACAAGTTTATTCATGAATTCGGGTCAGAAAAGTCCAAAAATGATTTCGAGGAGTTGTATTCGGTTACAATAAAAAATGACGGCACAATCTTATTTAGGCAAACACAAAAAAGGGCGGAACCTAAAAAAGGGCTTAAAAGGCCTAAAATTAATCATGTTAACCAAAAATCTATCCTTTACAGATTGGGCTCATTCATTTTCCCTATTTCAACTTCCGTCCTTGTCTGTATTCGCCCAAATCAGGTTATGCCAAAATATTTTTCAGCGATTTTCGATTTAGCCCGTTTTTTGGTCGATTTAGGGCGTTTTGTGCAATTTTGCTCATTTGTCTCCCTAGGAGTTAAAGCCGCTGGAATTTAAAATTTGTCTGTTTTGATCGAAAATTATCCTTTAACAGTCATGCGGGTAGCTAGCTACTTATTTTCACTTTATTTCTAAATTAAAAGAGAACGGCTTGTGATAATAAAAAACGGACAACGTATTTGAAATCAAACAAAAATTTACGTTTTTGTATAGGAGAAAAATATTTTTTTTAGAAAATTGTTTTTACGTTTGGGTCCGTGGAGGACGAGAGTTAAGGTTGAAAATCACCCCAGTAAAAGAAGAAGAACAGGACTTCAAAAAAAAAAATAATAATCAAAAAAAAATCCGTTCATTGTTTGGCGCGCTAGAGCAAATTGGGTAGCTAGCTACCCCGGATGCGCATGACTGTTATAGTAAACTCGATGCGCATGAGTGTTAAGTTAAAACATTTTTAATAATTTTAAGTCGTCCGTCCGAATTTTTTTGACATGCTAATAAAAGTTGACTTTTATTAAAATTAAACTTTTTATGAATATTTATTTGCCCCAAAATATCCCTCAAAAATCGACTGCAAACGGGCGTTTTAGTGCTTTATTGTACGTTATATACTTGTCTTAGACACCGGGGCGTGGAAACTCTACCAAAAGGAGATGAAAAGACACGGTTTGATTAATATGTGGGTAAAATGAATTTAAAGTGCGCTAAAAACTGATTATCAAACATTTTTCCTGGAAATACAGCTGTTGTACAGTTCAGTAGAATGAGTAGTTTTCTTCTGTCAATTTTCATGTTAATTTATTAGTCTGTTCGTTGTAAGTTGTCGTCTAGAATATTAAAACAGTAACTAATTGGTTAACTAATTGGTCTTACGAATTCTTTCGTGAAAACCTCAATTTTGATACGGTGAAAATTTCACCGTGAAATATTCCGTAACTTTCCAGGACTTTAAGACCCCACCTACTTGCTTAAAGTAACAGTCAGTTCTTCTGCCTACGCACTAATTGCACAAAGTAACAGTCATTTTTTCCGCCTACGCACTACCTGCATAATGAAACAGTTCCGCCCAGCTGCTTAAATGTAACCAAAAAACTGTTAATATAAGTGGAACTGTTTCTTTAGGCAGGTAGAGCGTAGGCGGAAAACTGAATGTTACTTAAAGCAAGTAGGCGGTGTAGTTTTCGATAACGGCGTAGCACGCACACCACCAAATCAGTTATAGTCATTATCAAAATGCACAAAACGAGTAAAAATAATTGATTTTTGTTTAGATACCTTAACATTTCGTCAAAATAAGTGGTGTCAAGATAAATGATGTTAAGATTTCTGCATAATGTTCACCATACTGTGAAAAATAAATTATCATAGTTTTATCTAAAAAAATAAACATATTTTACCGTAGCTTTGGCGCTATTCAAGCATACAAATACAAACTAGAAAAAACTTAAGTAACGGTTTTCCCGGAAATTTTCCCTTCCATGTACCTGGCTTCCTTTTCAGCCAATTTTTTGAAAAATTCCTATCTTTATGTCTTAAGAACTACGATGTTATTTTACAGGTGTCCCAGTTCGCTTTGTTATCTCGGGATTTTTCTTTTTCGTTTAAAAGTCCCAAGTTAAGGACGCTGGAGTGTATATGTACAATTGTTTGGGAAGTATTTTAGACTTCAATCTTAAAAGTCCCCAAGGATAATTCATCCCGGAGGAGCGTTTGGATATTAGAAAGGATATTGTTACTCAGCATGTTTTGCGCGGATGAGACTACATAAAAAGTGCGGAGTTATCCTGTCGCCAACACATGTCACCAACACATCAAAGTATAAAAATAACTGAATATATAAAAGACCATAAAAGGAAAATTATCAAAAAGGACATCCATTTGGAGCCGTGTGTAGACTGCACAGGGCAGTTCGATTAGGTACACATTATTTTTTTTTTGTCTGGCAACTATTTTACTACAGAGACCCTTTATATAACTGTATATATTTTTTGAGATGGATTTTTTTTTTGGGTTTTGACTTGGCTTGATATTTTCCACAGCCAATTTTAAGGGCTCTGGCTTGGCTTGAATTGAAGTCCGGGGAAAAGCTGGTTTGTCTTATACACCACCTGCGCCGTTATCGGGTCAACATTTTGAGGGAAAATGTTTACCCAATAACGCCGCAGGGCGTAGGCGGAATGTCTGGAAAACTTTGATCGAAAATTTTAACCCGATAACGAGCGGGAATTTCGACTCACTTTTCGCCAGATAATTTTCTAGAACCGCTCATGTCTATTTCTTTATTTCATATTTTTGCACTCCTACTTGAAAAGGTGTTAATTTTTTCGGAAAAAACTTGCCTTCAATAACGGCGCAGTGCGTGGGTGGGGTAGCTGGAAAATTTTGGATCGGAATTATGACCCGATAACGGGTTTTGACCCGATAACAGCGCAGGTGGTGTAAAGCGAAAAGTTTACCTTTTCTGAAAACCAGAAAAGTCCAGTGTACCCAGTATGGATACAATTTGTGTATTAAAACTATATCTAGGCTCTAATACAGTTCCTGTGCTATAAAAAAGGCATTTTCGGCCCTTTTTGAATTTTACTCTTATTTATCACGTTATTGAGTGAACTTGAGAGAAAATTAAATAACCAAACTACAATCCACTTTTTCATTATACGTCTAAAAATCATTACTTTTTGGTTATTGTTTAATTTCTTTCCTTTACTGGGAAGGTCTTCTATCAAAATTAGGTCTAAAGTAAATTAGCGTGAAGTCCGAATGTGGTGTAATTAATGTGTAAACTTGATGACTCCGTATTTTTGTGAAAACTAATACTCTGCCGGTTAAAGTAACAACTTCCAATTAAAATAACAGTCTTTTGGCCAGCGACGGGCGTTACTTTTAAGAGCAATCTACGGCAGTCGGCAAATTACAGTTTGTGTAAACTTACAAGTAATTCTTGTCCACCACTTTGGCCAAATTTACAGTCTGAAATTATTTTGGCAGTTCTTCGTCAAAATCACCCAGCCGTNTTTTAATATACTCTTAAATCACCATTTTTTCACAGTGAAAATATATGTTTTCCATAGTATCCGACTTATATAACACTTGATGGCCAGACCAGGGCTCGGCAACAGCCAGCTGGCCTTCCCAGCTCGACAGCTAGCTGGGCAGTTCGACAGGACAGCTCATGTTTTTTTGGCCTCGAAAGACCAGCACAGGACAGCCCAATATTATTTTTCGGCTCGACAGGCCAGCTCAGCACAGTTCATTTCTATTTTTTAGCTCGACAGGCCAGTTCAGCACAGCTCATTTCAGTTTTTAAGCTTGACAGGCCAGTTCAGCACAGCTCGTTTTCTGTTTTTTGGGCAGCTGGCTGCCCAGTTGATTGCCCCTGGGCTAGACCCAATATTCAAAATTCTAACATAACCTCGTATAACGATTTGCGACCAATTCCTACCTACTTATCTCAACAATCGCCTACGCACTACCCGCTTATCTTAATAATCGCTCACGCACTACCATACACTATCTTAATAGTACATGACGTATGTACCTTGCTTATTGGCCGATCCAGTTTTTTCTGATATAATCGATATAAGCGCAGGAGCGGGAAAGTGGCCGGATAAACCCTCTGGGTGTAATACGTAAATGTATCGGCACCGTCTGAACCGTTTTTTACCGCCAAAGGGTCCAACCAACTGCACTGCTCAAAAAGGGACAAATTTCGGCGGATTAGCCTTTCACCGGAAAACAAAAAAAGGATTAAGACGGTACTCTTATTAACACATAACGGAGTGTTATATGTTCTAGGGTGTCCCCAACTTCTGAGTATGGGAATACCAGAAATGATGTAAAAAACAGAATATACATTTTGTAGCTAAAAAATTCAAAAAATTGGAAGATAAAATGAGAATTCTCGATGCCTGATTATTAAAAATTCATGATTAATACAATTCTTAATCTCAAAACGGACGCTTTTTGTGAAAAAAAAATGTCCCCAAAACAGTCAAAAATCGACACTTTATAACAATTCACAGTTTGCGCCAAAAGGATGACAAATCGATTTTTTATCAAAAAGACCACAGTATTGTTAAAAATGGCCCTCAGGTGTTAAAGCCTTTGGGGTCCTGTTATGAGATTTTTTTGGTTGATCATACTGTATGTTTTCTGGTACATTTTTTTTTTGGAGACCCTGAAGAAAAAGCTTGGGACAGTCTATTATGTACGAACGGCTGGGTCCTTATATGCTGATTGAAGTATAATTATGACGCTCTGTTTTTTTTCAAATCAGTAGGAGGTCTCCAATGATTAATCGCCCCCAAGTGATGTAGTACTTTCGGCATAAATACTACAAAAAGTTCTGTATGAGCGCATTTATCCCCCCTTACATTATAATAAACTTGATCTTCTGACGGGTGAAATGATCTAGCCTTCCGGATTGTGATCGAAAAGTTCTTATTGATCGCTTTTGGTCCAGAATTTAAAATACTTTAAAAGTTATTGATCTCACTTAATTGATTATTAGTCCAGGGAATGACTCAACTGGATGTAACGGCAAATTGCCATCTTGGTTTTGACTGGAGCTGCGCCAGTTAAAAAATGTTCTGTTTTTGGTTCTAAATATAAGCAGCATTGAATTTATGTGATCATTATAAAAAAAATACACACGGTATACAGGAGGTGTGCGTATTAAGAGTCGGTTAACGATTTTTNCAAATTGCCATCTTGGTTTTGACTGGAGCTGCGCCAGTTAAAAAATGTTCTGTTTTTGGTTCTAAATATAAGCAGCATTGAATTTATGAGATCATTATAAAAAATAGTATATGGTATAAGGGGGTGTGCGTATTAAGAGTCGGTTAACGATTTTTTAACTCTCAGGGAGAAGGAGTTTTTGGGAACCCGTAGGGGGGAAATGCGTGTAAATAAACACGCACTTAAAAAATTCACAATAATTCGGAATAATTAAAAAAACTGGTAAAGCCAAGTTGTAGAACTCGTCAAACTACGTCGATCTGACTATTCAGAAATTGATTTGGGCCACCAGGGCTCACTAAAGAGCTGTTTGAAATCTCCAACCTAGCCAAAAAATAACAACGTCAATCGAATTTTCTCGGAAAGTTGAGGTGGGGTCACCAATATCCTTTTTACTCTACGGGGCCTCCATATGCCTTAAATCGACGAAAAAACCCAGTTGCGTGTCTATTTACACGCACTTCCCCTGTGAGTTAAGGAGGAACCTTTATAATAAATAAATATACACATAATGCGCCTTAAACCGGCCACCCGTTAACACTTTTTTAACACGAATTTTGTTAACACGAAAATGTTTTAACACGAATTCCGTTATCAGAAAAATATTTTAACACAACTTTTTTAACACGAATAGTGTTAACACATTTTTTACACTAATATTTTTAACACGGAAAACGTCTTAGATGATTATTTTTAACACCAATATTAATTAACACGAAAAACGTCTGAGATGATTATTTTTAACACAAATATTTTTTAACACGGAATTATTTTTACATGATTTTTTTAACACAAAACTTGATTAACACAAAAAGTTTGGGTAACTCTTTTTCAATTTTTTTTTTCATGAAACCCTGCAAAAAACATTCAAGTACGCTCATCTTTATTATAAAAAAATGTTGTCTGTCAACAGAGGGTGATATTTTATCAGAACTGCATTTACATTTGATGGGTAATGCCCAACCTAATCGGTCAGTTCGGGAACACTCTATTCATCCAGAATGTCGGAGGGAAGTCAACATTATTACAGTTGTTCACCTCGGTAAGCGACGCGTCTTTTTGACAATTGTTGAGGCCGGCTGACCACCACGATCGCCCAAATTCCGGACAGGAGGCTGTCGTACAAGGTGGAGCTTCAAATTAAGTGATAAACCGCAAAAAACAATGTTGAAATATTGTAAGCGAAGAAAATTAAGGCATAACCACAATTTTTTCAAAAAAAAAAAATTGGCCATTCGACGTAAAATTAAAAAGTGGATTGTAGTAAACTAATCCAGTTTTGTTTCAAGTTCACTCTGTCACCTGATAAATTTGATTTTTTGAAACAATTTTCTAATTATGGTCTATTTTTAGCATTCAATTTTTTTGAAAAAAATTGTTTTTTGAAATTTTAGTCATGGTGTTTTACACTGTTGGCTTGAGGAATGTCAAAGTTCTGTTCTGATATTATGAAAGTCCCTTGAAAAACTGAATCAAAACGATGTTTTTGCGTTCTTTCTTCGTTCTCATAATAAAATTTGAAGTTAATAGCGTGCCCTTACAATTTTATGTACGGTATATCACTCTAAACTGGCATCATAAGATTGAAAAACGGCAAGGCTATACTGCTCGTTGGAATTCCGTTTGTGGTCGAAAAACATAAATTGCCGGTATTTGTCGACGAATCGCCCTCGCATGTTAGAAAACATTGTCGACACACGGACGGGCCCCAACGGCGTGTGGTTAAGTTGTCCTCGGGCTTACATTGTGACGCAAAAAGCGGTCCAGGTCCAAAATTCTGTTTTTGTTGGTCATAACACGCAGTCCTAGCTTAAAATTATATTAGACTAAAATTAAAGAACGGTTTAACCCCGCACCGTTTTCAAGATGAAATGTTAATTCAAATGGGTTGTGCGTAGGTTGAAATCCTGGACAAAAAATAAAGTGATAATTTGAATGGGTAGTGCGTAGGTTGAAATCTTTGACAAAAAAATAAAGGGTTAATTTGAATGGGCAGTGCGTAGGTTGAAATCCTGGACAAAAAAAAGTGTTTATTCAAATGAGTAGTGCGTAGGTTGAAATCCTAGACAAAAAATGAAGTATAAATTCAAATGGGTAGTACGTAAATTGAAATCCTCGAAAAAAAATAAGTGTTAATTCGAATGGGTAGTGCGTAGGTTGTCCTGAACAAAAAAATAAGTCCCGAACAGAAAATTAATTGTTAAGTCAAATGAAAATTAGGTCTCTACATCACGTGAAAACAGTGTTAAGCTGTCAATTGAAATGAAATAGGCTTTTTTATCTGATAACTAATTTTTATATTTTTACGATTTCTTATTAATTCTACTGGTTTAGTCTCATGAAAATCGGCTGCGCGTTTCTAGTATACCGTGTCGGCATATTTTAAAATGATATTGGCCAATAGGAGCACCCCATTGCAAGAAAAAAGAAGAAAATTACTCTATTCTAGAAACGCTCAGCCGATTTTCATGAGGCTAAACCTGTAATAAAAAAGAATGACTCACCTTTGCATCCAGTTTGAAATTGAATCCACTCTCCATTGCGTCGTCGTACTTCAATCATACATAGTGAATTCTGATTGCATTTAACCAGTTTTCCATTCGATTGACAATCTGTCAATAATGATTGAACACCTCGGCCGGCTGCATGACAGGTAAAACACGAATTTACCATATCGTTGGTATTTGAACTACGACTAGGTAAATTTGCCATTGTTACTTCGTCGTTGGTACTAGGGTTCGGAAACCGCACATTTACTTAACAGTAATGCGCATATTGGGTAGCTAGCTACCCATTTTCACTTTATTTCTAAATAAAAAGAGAACTGCTTGTGAAAATAAAAAAACGGACAACGGATTTGAAAAAAAAAATTACGTTTTTATATGGGAAAAAATATTTTTTTTTAGAAAACTGTTTTTACGTTTGGGTCCGTGGTCGACGACGGTTGTGGTTGAAAATCATCCCAGTAACCGAAAAAGAACAGGGCTTCAAAATAAAAATGATGAAAAAAATGAACATCTAAAGACACTTTTTGAAAAAATCCGACAAACAACGTGCACATCTATAGGTACAGTGGGAAAAAGTCGGCCTGAAAAAGGCGCACATCTAGAGGTATTTACAAATTTTCGTAACAAAGCGCACATCTAGAGGGACATGCACATCTAAAGGGTGCACATCTAAAGGGACCTGACTGTAATAACAAAAAACATTGTTTGGCGCGCTAGAGCAAATTGGGTAGCTAGCTACCCCAGATGCGCATGACTGTTATAGTAAACTAGATGTGCATGAGTCATGCATGAGTCATGCAGCATGACTGTCAAGAACTCTCTCGTACTTAAATTGTAGTTAACGATGATCTGTGTACGATTTCGAACCCCGACTATCAGCGCCATTCAAATTGACCGATCCGCCAAATTGTTCTAGAATACTTGCCGCACTGTAACTATGGCGACGTTCATTGGAATAGTCATACTCACTATCTGGTTGACTATGATACGGGTTGTTATAAGTCTATTTTTTACTTTTGTATCTCATATTTATTTTCATAAATTATTTTCGCGACCTTAACTCCCGACAGTGGCATATGGCACTGTTTTTCATTTGTTTCGTTAATAGCTCAAAATTGATAAGAGTTATCTCCGGATTTTTGTATTCACTCGATATGCCTGTGAAAAATATTTTTTTGTTAAAATGAATTTCCGAATGAATTTCCGGAAATTAACATGTTATAACATCTGGTTACCGGTTTAAACACTTTTAAATCTTTCTTTTGGATATGGTGGCGTCAATTTTCCGTTGGGAATAAATTTTCCAAAAATGTTCTAGATTAACTCTCAGGGGAAGGACTTTTTGAAAACCCGTAGGGGGAAATTGTGTGCACGTATACACACACCTAAAAATTCACAATAATTCGCAATAATTCTGGTAAAGCCAAGTAGAACTCGTCAAACTAAGTCGATCTGACTATTAAGAAATGGATTTGGGCCACCAGGGCCTCTAGAGAGCTGTTTGAAATATCCAACCTACGCAAAAAAAAATACCGCCAATGGAAATTTCTCGAAAAGTTGAGGGGGGTCAGCAATACCAATTCTGCACAACGGGCCTCCTTATGCCTTAAATTGACAAAAAACCAAGTCGTGTGCATATATGCACACACTTCCCCCTGCGAGTTAAACTGAAATAACATAATACGGCCTTCAAGTTCGGGTAGTTTCAATGCGAGATTTTTTATAAACAATGAGACGTTCTAGTTGCATTATTCAAATTTGGCGCAAGGTTCCACCATTCCCCCTGGGGGTTAAAGGTCCACATTTACTAATTTGTTAATCCATTACTATATAAATTGAAGTATTTAAACACCCGATATATAATAAATAATGCCTTCTTCCTCATCTTCCTCGACCTCATCGGCGGACGGCATCGGAACATAATCATTTAAAATGCTCGGTCCATCTGCGGCGTCATTTAATATTTCGAGTGTTTCTGGCTTTATTTTCGGCGTCGTGTCGCTTTCCTTCTCCACGACGACTTCGGAGAATAATTGGGCATCGTTTTTCGCCTTGGAAGGCAACTGCACATTTAAACTTTTAAAATCAAAGGGCANTGTTAAGTTCCGTGATTTTTGTTAAGTTCCGTGGTGTTAACTTCCGTGGTTAGGCGGTGTATTTTGATAGTGAAATTGTCACTGGTCACAGCAAAGGAGCAACCGAAATTCTCGATACTCATCGATTATCAGCAAAATCAAGTAAATTTTATTATACACAAGGTGCGCCGTTATGTTACAAAACCAACTCATAAAAAGTGTAACATGACAAAAAATAGTGATTACGTAACTCAAAAGTATTGCAAAATACGCGTTTTTTTTCTACAAATTATAACATAACGGCGTAGTGCGTAGGCAAAACGCCAGAAAATTTTTTGATGAAAAATTGTAACATAACGGGGTTAAACATAACGGCGTACCTGGTGTATTTAAAAGTAACGTTACAGTATGACGTTAAAAGTAATATTAATGTTTTATGACAACTATAAAAACTATTCAACGGCTATAAGTTAAAAATAAATTTTACTAACACATTAATTTATTGTTTTTATATTGGTGCATGGACTATCGATAAAAGTACTGCATATAAATGCTGGGCTGATTGTCGACATATGCGAGATTATCTAAGATATGGAAAATGTTCGACTTGTCCAAACGGTTTTTGTTGCCGAGAAGACGGATTTGATAATACATGCTCTGAGTCGATAACTCGCGGTATTCAAGGGACTCATTCTCGAGCAGATGAACACGTTTGTTTTTACAGAAAAAGGTCTATTTCTTTACTGTATTGTAAAACAACCTTCAGTTCACCACTTTCCTAAATAACTTAAAAAAAATTAGATTTAAAAAAGGTTGTTACTTACTTGAAGGTTGTTAACCTACTTAGTGTTAACTTATTTAGTTAGGTGGTGTTAACCAACTTAAGGTATCATTGATAGCAAAAGTTCGTATAATTTCAAATATTAACCGTTTTTTTTAGCTTGGGATTAACAAGATGTGGAAAACATACAATAGAAAACACTGAATCATTTTCGAGCCTCTATCGCCTTGTCTTTTACTATAAATAATAATTTTGCAAACCCAAAATTGTGTGACATTACTTTAACTCCCAGGGGAAAGTGCAAGTTTATAGACACGCAACTTGTTTTTTCGTCCATATACAGCATATGGAGGCCTCGTACGGCAAAACGGACCCTCCTCAACTTTTCGAGAAAATTTGACTGACGGTATTTTTTTTTGCGTAAGTTGGAGATTTCAAAGAGCTCTCTAGGAGGCGCTGGTGGCTCAAATCAATTTCTGAATACTCAGATCGATGTAATTTGACGGCTTTACCAGTTTTCTTGAATTATTGCAAATAATTTTGAATTTTTTATGTGTGTGGATATAAACGCGCATTTTCCCCCTACGGGTTCCCAAAAACTCCTTCCCCCTGAGAGTTAAGAAAGGAAAACATATCTCATTAACATATATAATTGCTAAATAAAAAACATGACAACGAATATAAAAAAGTCGAATCAAGCAAAAAGGTGTATTTTAACAATGCTTAGTTATGTCGTGATTTACATCAGTGCGTATTTTTGATGTTTCACGCGTTTTCGTGATGTCCGAGGTCATGGAGGCTCCATAAATGATATTACGTTACATGCATTATTTGTATTTGTCTGTTTCGTATTCTTCACAAATAAATTGTCCTTTTCAGAATCGAAATCAACTTCATTTAATTGAGTATCACGATAATTGAAAAAATTGTTAATTGATCGTACAAACGCTTAAAATCGTTCCGTGTCTTTGGTGTCCGCAATTTTACTGGGTCATTGAATCTGTTTGATTTTTTTTATCAGACCAACATGAGTTAGCGAACATTTAGCAGGCCACACGTAGGTTCTGGACAAAAATTCTGGACAAAAAAATAAATATTAATTGAAATGTGTAGTGCGTAGGTGGAAATTCTGGACAAAAAATTAAGTGTTAATTCAAATAAGTAGTGCGTAGGTTGACATCTTGGACAAAAAATGACGTGTTAGTTCAAAGGGGTAGTGCGTAGGTTGAAATCTTGGACAAAAAATGAAGTGTTAATTCAAATGAGTAGTGCGTAAATTGAAATCTCCGAAATTAAATTTAGTGTTAATTCAAATGGGTAGTGCGTAGGTTCAAGTCCTGGACAGAAAATAAATTGTAAAGTCAAATAAAAATAAGGCCTCTACATTAGTGTTTAGCTGTTAATTGAAATGCAAAATGGCTTTTTTTATCTGATAACTAACTTTTATATTTTTACGACTTTCTTATTAATTTTAATAAAAAAGAATGACTCACCTTTGCATCCAGTTTGAAACTGAATCCACTCCCCATTGCGTCGACGTACTTCAATCATACAAAGTGAATTCTGGTTGCATTTAACCAGTTTTCCATTCGATTGACAATCTGTCAATAATGATTGAACACCTCGGCCGGCTGAATGACAGGTAAAACACGAATTTACCATATCGTTGGTATTTGAACTACGACTAGGTAAATTTGCCATTGTTACTTCGTCGTTGGTAATAGGGTTCGGAAACCGCACATTTACTCGATCACATTTAAATTAATGTTTGTGCGTTCAACTTTAATAACTGCTACGAGCCGGTTCATGCAAATAACGCCTTGACAACTTGAAATCGCCGCTCGTGTAAGTTGAAAAAAATAAGTGACTAGACTTATAAACATTAGAGTAATAGTAATCTTATTATTCAAAAGATGCATTAGTGTGTCTTTGACGTTTTTGTTTGTTTTATCGCTCCACAGAACTTTTTTGGCGGTTTTGATTGGCTCCAAGCAGTGCTGAGGGATGTGTTCACGTTGGGCCAATTGCATTGCTTGATATTTGATACCGAATATGAGCTTTTTTATGTTGAGCAAGCGATGTATCATTTTTTAACCTACACGAAGGGCGATTTCAACTCGTCTGAGTTTTATGCACACATTTTAAAAACAATTTAAAAGTATAATGTCTAAATTAGCCTAAATTATGCCTTCACATTATATGTTTTAACTAAATTATTATGTATCTTTTTAATTTTAACGGTTAAATTTTTCGAAATGCTATTCTTTTTTATCTGTTTTCAATAATTTTTTTTTTTTTCATTTTTTGCGCATTTTTTGTTCGATATTACGACTCGTTATTAACAAGGAACTGTGTACGATTTCGAACCCCGACTATCGGCGCCATTCAAATTGACCGATCCCCCAAATTGTTCTAGAATACTTGCCGCACTGTAACTATGGCGACGTTCATTGGAGTAGTCATACTCACTATCTGGTTGACTATGATACGGGTTGTTATAAGTCTATTTTCTACATTTATATCTCATATTTATTGAATACTTTTGACGACCTTAACTCCCGACAGTGCCATATGGCACTATTTTCATTTGTTTTGTTAATAGCTCAAAATTGATAAGAGTTATCTACGGGTTTCTGTATTCAGTTGATATACGGTATATCAATACCTGCTATATCATATACCTGTCAATCATATTTTTCTATTAAAATGAATTTCCGATTAACCGGAAATTAACATCCGGTTACCGGTTTATACACTTTTAAATCTCTTACTATACGCAAAATTTATCGTATCTAATTATTCCCATGGATAAATAAAAGCCAGTCCGTCATTTTTGGTTTATACACTTATTGAAATAATTAGACACTGCCTAAGTTATGCAACGCTTTAATTTCAAGTTTTTTCGAATTGTATGATTATTTTTGAGCAATGACTTATTTCTACTTTCAACTTTAACTTCAGCTAATAGTTTACTCCGAAGGGTTTTTTGGATATGGGCCCCCTAGAGAGCTGTTTGAAACCTCCAACCTACGCAAAAAAAATACCGTCAATGTAATTTTTTCGAAATGTTGAGGGGGGTCAGCAATACGTTTTTACCTACGGGGCCTCCATATGCCTTAAATCGACGAAAAAACAAGTCGTGTGTATATATACACACACTTCCCTCTGGGAGTTCAAATGAAATAACGTAATACGGCCTTCGAGTTCGGGTAGTTTGAATGCGAGATTTTTTATAAACAACGAGACGTTCTAGTTGCATTATTCAAATTTGGCGCAAGGTTCCACCATTACCCCCTGGGAGTTAAAGGTTCACATTCACTAATTTGTTAATACATTAATTAATATGATCTAGTATATAAATTGAAGTATTTAAACACCCGATATATAATAAATAATGCCTTCTTCCTCATCTTCCTCGACCTCATCGGCGGACGGCATCGGAACATAATCATTTAAAATGCTCGGTCCATCTGCGGCGTCATTTAATATTTCGAGTGTTTCTGGCTTTATTTTCGGCGTCGTGTCGCTTTCCTTCTCCACGACGACTTCGGAGAATAATTGGGCATCGTTTTTCGCCTTGGAAGGCAACTGCACATTTAAACTTTTAAAATCAAAGGGCAGTAAAACGCGCGTATTTTTTCGAGCTCTTAACTTTCGCTTTGCTTTGCGGCGATTTTGACGCTCCCCACTGTATACGATTGTGAGCAAAAGAATCGAAACTACTGAATATACATTTATTAACACAAAGATGACATTTTATTATACAAGTACTCTTGTAATTCGATTTTAATTTGGCTAAAATAACATAAAAAAAATACGTTTTAGTCTGACAAGAGTTCAAAATCGATCGAGTGCATTCGAGTGGAAGCCGTGTCTAATAATTCCGAAATTGTGGCCGATGATTTTACAATTTTTGTACAATTTATAGAGATTTTCTCATCAAATGGACCCGCGGGTACCCGATCCGTTCAAGAATATTTTCGAGAATTTGTATTTCTAAAAGAAAAATGTTAAATTACCGATTTTTAGTAAAAATTAATTACTCAGAAATACTCATTTTCAATTACTTTCTCTGAATTTAACATGATCAAATACTATTTTAGTTCCTTTTTGTATTTGAGAAAAGATTGAAAAAGTAACTTACCAAAAATGCACTAAAGAGCATGAAAATTGTACAAGTAGATATTTTTCTCTTTCGTTCCAGGGAACGGCAATAAATTAAAAATTGACCATTTTCATCCCAAAACATTATTTTTAGTCGATAAACCACAAGTGTCCACTTAGGTGGACAAATGACCAAAAATGACAATTTTCTAGAATTACAACTAAATAAACATTAATACCAATTTCTGCCCATCAAATAAAATATATTTGCAAAAAATATACCATGACCACCCCTGACCGCTCTTTCGTTCCAGGGAATTTGCAATAAATTTAAAATTGACCATTTTACCCCAAAGTCTAATTTTCTAGAACAATAACTCGCAACTTTTTGAGTTTGATACCGTATATAACAGATCTAGATATGTTAAATCTAAAGTCAAATGTCTAGTTACAGTTATGTTAACACCATAGTTTGGGGACCAAACTTTTCAGCAAGAAGTTAACAAAACTAAACCGGTTATTACCGCTCGATATTATTTTTCTCTTTTTCGTTTCATGGAACGGCAATAAATTTTAAATTGACCAATTCTTACCGGAAAGCATTATTTTCTAGAACAATAAGTTGCAACTTTTGAAGTTTGACATATAATAGATCCAGATATGTATAAATTATAAGATAAAAGAAAAAACCTATTTTGAGTTATGTTAACACTTAACCATCAAGAAGTTAACAAAAACTAAACCGGTTATTACCGCTCGATATTATTACGGTAGTCCAACCTTAAAAATCGGGCACCCCTCCAATTTGGCCAAACGTGCATAAAATTTCTGGTTCTAAAAAATTACTTACATAACTTCATTGTTTCGACAAAAT
>SCLG01000405.1:93137-112014 GCA_004367875.1 Oikopleura albicans
AAAAAAAATTAGAGTTTCGCTTTGAATCCGTCGTTTAGTCGATTAAGTTCTTGCATCACCGACTCTTCCGTTTTTAAATCGCGCAATTTAATCTGTGTTAAATTGACATTTTGTACCGTGTGTCTACCGTGTACTATTTTCACTTCCAGCCAGGACTATGGATGAATTTCTAATCACTGATTAAATCATTGAGAATCGTACAGAAGGTGTACAATAGTAATGTGAATAAGACCACGTAGTTTAATCCGTATTTAACTTTGGAACAGAGCAAGTTATATTGAATTAGAGGACAAACTCAAAGTTCCAGAATCGGTATTTTTCAAGGTCAAACGCCCCGGAAAAAGTCTCGGAAGTAATGAGCCCACCGTCCTGGGAGTCAAAATTTGGATTGCTTATCAATTACCAGAATTTGCGGCCTTTTTGGATAGTTATTATGTTTTAAGGCCGATCATAGAATGGTTAAATATTGATGGATTTCATAAATAACATTTTTTTTCGACCACGTCCAAATCAAAAATAGTAACAATTGTTTTACTAATCAAAAAATTGCAAGTTTTTTAACTCACAGGGGGAAGTATGTGCATCTATGCACACGACTTTATTTTTCGTTGATTTAAGGCATAATGAGGCCCCGTAAGGCAGAATTGGTATTTCTGACCCCTCTCAACTTTTCGAGAAAATTCCATTGGCGGTATTTTTGGCGTATGTTGGATATTTAAAACAGCTCTCTAGGAGCCCTGGAGGCCCAAATAAATTTCTAAATAGTCAGATCGACGTAGTTTGACGATCTCTACAACTTAGTTTTACCAGAATTATTGTGAATTGTTAAGTGTCTGCATACGTGCACACAATTTCCCCCTACGGGTTATCAGAAAGTCCTTCGCCGTGAGAGTTAAAAAATAAAAAAAAATACTCATACTCTCTTCAGAAATTGAGCAAGCTTTCAAACTAAAAAAAAAATACTTTTTCGGGTACTAACCAAAATTTAGTTTTGGTATTTTGATCAATTCAACGAGCTTTTCGATTCAGTTTTTAGATTTGGAAGGGTTCGAAAAAACGACTCTAAAGTTAATAAAATTCAATTTTTTACGCACTTTTTATGCTAAAACAATATAAAACTGAGTGCGTAAATTTGCCCTGGCTAATTCATTGTTGGACCACAAAGTATAAACGAACATACAATGCTCATTTCTTGTTTTTTGTCCATTTTTTAACACGGTTTTAATCCAGTCTGCGTAAAAATTTTATGTGGTGTATTTGCTCTAGTTGCCACCCGGCTGTAGATAATAAATAAATAATTACAAGCAAGTAACTGATCATTTATTATGCTGATTCTGAATAATTAATGAAAAATCATGTCAGATTGAACATAAAAGCATTTCTTGGATAGTAATCCTACTCTTATTACTTTTTTTTCTCCGATAGCTACAGCTTCAACCAGTTTGGTACGTCTAGGACATGCCGACTAAATCGAGTTTTTGGAGTGTCATACGAAAATTATTTCTAAAGGTTGGTATAATTTATGAATATCTTTCTAGAATTCGTATGGATATTTCATGAATCTGTGCAAAATCTTTCTTAAATGCTTCCAAAACTTTGATAAATTATTTTTGAAAGTCTATAATACTTTATACACCACCTGCGCCGTTATGTTTCCGCTAAGCCCGGTCCGGGCCAATGTGTTTGCACTTTTTCGAGAAATGTTTTCCGGTTAATTCGCCTACGCACTGCGCTGTAATGTTTCCGCCAAAAATATTTTTGGCCTTAATATTTTCTTCATCAAAAAATTGTTCAGAAAATGTATTTTTTGGGCATTTTATCATTTATTTCTCTGTTTGGTAGTTCGTTCGCGAATTTTCGCACTTAGAAATTTGAAACATTCTAGAATGGCCCCGTAGGAGCCGCTATGTTTCCACACATACAAATTTCCGATAAATCGCCTACGCATTGCGCCGTTATGTTACCGACGGTGCCTTTATGTTTCCGGTTTTTCGAACAATTTGGTGGAAACATAACGGCGCAGGTGGTGTATAAATTGTACATACTACAATTGATATTGTATAATGAGGCCCCGTAGGGCAGAATTGGTATTGCTGACTCCCTTTTTTGCGTAGGTTGGATATTTCAAACAGCTCTTTAGGGGGCCCTGGTGGCCCAAATCAATTTCTTAATAGTCAGATCGCGGTAGTTTGACGAGCTCTACAACTTGGCTTTACCAGCTTTACCAGAATTATTGCGAATTATTGTGAATTTTTAAGTGTGTGAATACGTGTACACAATTTCCCCCTACGGGTTATCAAAAAGTCCTTCCCCCCGAGAGTTAATTATGAAAAACGTAATTTATATAGAGCGATGATCGAGCAGACACGCCAGATCCACGACAAAACGAATCAACAAAGCGCCCTTCTAGAGGACAATCACTAGAAGAATCCGATTTTTCCACCGAGATATTCGTTGGAGAAAATGAAGAAAATGGAGTTGAAAGTGAGAAAAGTAAACCTGTAGATTGATTTTATTTTTGTACGTTTATTTTATCCAGAAAAAGGTTTGTAATTTTTAGTAAACGGGATTCGTTCGTTACCTAAATCAAGGGTTTGTATTCGTGATATTGATTTTGCATGTCAAAATTGCAGTCCATTCTGTGCCCTTAATATTTATATTACTAAATATAGTTTTTGTCATTGAATATATTCAAAAAATGCTTACTTACATAGCTACTCTTCTTTACATAAAGTACCCTGGGTACTCTACACACCTGGCAATTTTGCACCCTCCAAATGTGCACGACTGCCTAATTGTGCACTTCTTCGGAAAATTTTACGAGACTGCCTAGTTGTGCACGTTTTTCAGACCGAAGTTTGATCAATCGACTTTCCACTTGTGCACATGTTTATAAACACAAGACTTGTTGTTTTTTGTCGATTTAAGGCATATGGAGGCCCCGTAGGTAAAAACGTATTGCTGACCCCCTCAACTTTTCGAAAACATACATTGGCGGTATTTTTTGCGTAGGTTGGAGATTTCAAAGAGCTCTAGGGGGCGATGGTGGCTCAAATGAATTTCTGAATAGTCGACGTAGTTTGAGGAGCTGTACAACTTGGCTTTGCCAGTTTTTTTGAATTATTGCGAATTATTGTGATTTTTTTAAGTGCGTGTTGTTAGATTTCCACCCTACGGGTGCCCAAAAACTCATTCCCCTGAGAGTTAAGATACCGTAAAAACCGTCTCACCTCTGCGCTAGTAGTTCCATGAATTTTTCTGCAGCGGTAGGAGCACGTTTTTCAAACCAATCGCGTTCGTTTGGCTCGTCTACTAGGTTCATCAAACCAGCTACAAATTAATAGTAAATAATATATCATAAAAATGTATTAATAATATAGTATTATATATACGGTTTATAAGTATTAGTCCAAAATTATTCCGAAATTTACGAAATAAACATGTGATTTTTTTGTCTGTGTTAAAATCGTATACCAAATTGGAACTCTAGCTGGCGTGGGCCACGCCGCGTGGCTAGCTCTCAATCCAGCTTGATCGAAAAATAGTAAAGCAAATGAAGATATGTAAACATATGTGCACTCCCTAACGAATTACCTTTCTTTAGTATTTTTTTTTTTTTTGTAATTTTCTTTCCAACGCGTTCGGGCAATTTTCTTCCCAACGCGTNAGTTTTTTGAATTATTGCGAATTATTTTGAATTTTTTAAATGCGTGTTTATACACACACAGTTTCCCCTACGGATTCCCAAAAACTCTTTACCCTGAGAGTTAAGATACCATAAAAACTTTCTCACCTCTGCGCTAGTAGTTCCATGAATTTTTCTGCAGCGGTAGGAGCACGTTTTTCAAACCAATCGCGTTCGTTCGGCTCGTCCACTAGGTTCATCAAACCAGCTACAAATTATATAAATAATATATAATAAAAACTGTAATAATATTATAGTATTATATAAACAGTACATAAGTATAAGTTTAAAATTATACCGAAATTTCCGAAATAAACATGTTTTTTTTTGTCTGTGTTAAAATCGTATATCAAATTGGAACTCTAGATGGCGTGGCTAGCTCTCAATCCAGATTGGTCGAAAAATAGTAAAGCAAATGAAGATATGTAAACATATGTGCACTCCCTAACCAATTACCTTAACAAACTTTGATAATCTTAACCAGTGTTGGAAGCGTTGGGATGCGTTGGGGTAATTGTCTTCCCAACGCGTTGGGCAATTTCCTTCCCAACGTGTTGGGAGCGTTAGTCGTTGGGCATTTTTTTCCAACGCGTTGGGAGCGTTAGGCGTTGAGCAATTTTCTTCCCAACGCGTTGGGAGCGTTAGGCAAATTTGGAACGTTGGAAAAATTTGGAGCGTTGGGAAAATTTGAGTGTTGGCCAACGCTTGCGTTGGGCGTTAGAAAAAATTCGACCGTTGGCCAACATTGATCTTAACACTTATCGAATGTTAACTGAACTCGAAAAAACCTTGGACACCCTAGTGTAAGAAAATTTTCGCTACAAAACACGGGTCCCCAATATTTTTTTGGCTGCCAAAAATAATCTCATGTATGACTCACTAGCAAATGGGCTGAAATTTGCGGCGTTAAGAGCAATAAGGAAAAATAATAGTTTCATCTTGAAAGACTTTCTGTTGTTTGAAATATATAATAGTTCGATCAAACCACGGGATTATTTTATAAGGCAGCTCGGGATGACGTTCTTGATGTACTTTGTGGATTATTGATATCGGCCAAGTGGTTTTTGAGTGCTCAGCAAAAAAGAAAATATGATAATTCGTTAAAGTACATTTATTCCAAAATTCTCAAGTGGCAAATTTTGGTTCTAAAAAATGTATATTTAATAAAGAACTAAGTGACATAAGAAACATATTGGCGGAGAAATGTCATGGATAATTTTATCGTTGAGGGGTACAGACTGTACCGTACAGTGTTAACATTCTTTGCCCCTTTTTACTAACTATGCAAGAATTATTTAATTTTCAGAACACACTCAAAGCCGTTATTGTGCAACTTCGAGGTCTAATAAATAAATCTTAGATAAAAACGGGAAAACTGCAGGATAATAGGGCCTTGGTGTATAGCTACCGTGCAGTGTTGGAAAAGTTGGCCAACGCTCCAAATTTCCCCAACGCCCAAAACAAGCGTTGGCCAACGCTCGGATTTTCCCAATGCCTAACGCAAGCGTTAGCAAACGCTTGAGTTTTTTCAACGACCAACGCGTTGGGAATAAAATCTAACTAACGCCCAACGTTCCCAACGCGTTGATTGGGCGTTGGTCAGGCGTTCGTCGTTGGCCAACGCATTCCAACGCCCAAGAATTCCATCACTGATGCTTAACTGGTAAATGGAAAACTATTTAAAACAAGAAAGATAACATGTCGAAGGGGCGTCTTGCTTTTACACAGCATACATACAGTATAAAATTGCGTTAAGCCTTGAAAAAAATTGAGCGTTGACCAACGCTCGTATTTTTCCCCAACGCCCAACGCTTCCAACACTGCTACCGTCTATTTGGGCTAATTTAACTCTAGTGGGTCACAGGTGTTCGTATGATCATATTCGTATTAATTTCAACGGTTTTTTGTACCGCCGCGTCAGTCATAGGTTCGACATACGGTGTAGTGCGCTGTTCTACCGTCGTACCCTTTTCGGTATCTTCAGTCAGTTTTCTGTATCTATTATAAAAGTATTTTTACAAGGTTATACAACTTACAAGGCTTACAAGATTACCATAAGTTTGTCTTTCGAAAGTCGTCGTCAGAATCTTTTATTTGTAAAAGAAGTATTTTGACCTATAATTACGCGATGGAACCTGTATTTTTTGTGTTTTTGATCAAAAACCGACGCTTACCAGACAATTGTCGGTAATTTTCAAAAACGAGTCGTAAATTCGGAATCCTTGACCTCAGTTTACCCTAGAACCAGTCAAGCCGATAATTGAAGTCAATACTCTCTACAAAACCGGTTGTTTTGGCCAATTTCCGGTTGAACAGACGTCAAAATTGGAATCTACCCCCTGAAACAACTCAGAATTAAGTTTTTTGAAATCCAGTTCATGTAAATGGTGCCAGCCGGTTAAGTGTTACTTATTTCTGCGCAAAAAGTTCACTGTCAAGTAGAATGAAACTTAAATTAAGGGTCATTCATGTAAATAATATAGACCATGTTGACCTTGTAACGCGGAAGCCGCCGATAAGGAGTTGGTTGTCATTATTAGCTACTTCGATTCAGGTACTTATCGAAGGATGCCATGAAAAATATCATTATAGCTACCATGGGCTGGTACTTTTGATGAAAAGTTGATTCTATACACCACCTGCGCCATTATGTTTCCACCAAATTGTTCGAAAAACCGGAAACATAAAGGCACGGTCGGGAACATAACGGCGCAATGTCTACTATCAACCGGTTAAAAGAGAACCGAATCTTTCATGGGAAGTTACTTTAGCAGGCATGGCTTTTCCTAAACAAATTTTCCTCGTTCGACTGATCCCACAATTGACTTTCTCACGATAAATCGTTCCCGCAAAAATGATATCAAGCGAAAAAAAAAGTTTGACTGAAGTGGGATTCGAACCCACGCCCCCGAAGAGATTGGAGCCTTAATCCAACGCCTTAGACCGCTCGGCCATCCAGTCACACGATTGTCGACATGCATTAAGGCATCATATTGAATGCCAATTACTGATTGGCACATTTTTCGGAAACGAGTTTACTTCATAAATATGTTTTTAAATAACACAAAAGTCAAAATATATCGTACGTTTAGGGAATTGAGACAGTCAGAAGTTGTCTGGGAATAAGCTAAAATAACAATATAATATTGTTCAAAAATAAAAACCCTTGTGAAAGTTTACATTCATGCAGCATGCGTTTTGATAGAAAAAAAAAACAGCATGAGGGTTAATGACGCCAAATAATCATTGATATTAGCTACTGGAAAATGCATCCTGTCTGCATCTTAGACGCACATTGTTCCATTTTTCTGGTAAAATTACGGCACAATAGTTCAACGGAAAAATAGTATTGTGCTGGCCTCTCGAGGCCAAAAAAAAATGAGCTGTCCTGTCGGACCTCTCGCCCACACACCAGCTACCGCAGACAAAAAAAAGCGTTATTTTGCGTAGGTTTACATTATGAAAACCGCTCTCTAATGGCGCCTGGTGGTCCAAATCATGTCGTGATTAATCAGATCGACGTAGTTTGACGAGTTCTACAAGTTGGCTTTGCCAGTTTTTGAAAAAAGTTTCATTTGATCACACTACAGTAGTTCGAAATGTTAAAATAACCACTACTCATATATTTAGGTTTATTTTCTCAAAACTTGTCTTTTACATATACTATGGGTTACATATACTATGTAATGGGGGTTACATATACTATTTAATGTAAAAGTACGTATTTCTTATATAAATGTATATTGGACCATAAAACTGATGTAATGATTGTACTCATCGTGCTCAATAGGTCACCCTGTCAGTAAACGTTTTGTACCCCAAGGCAAGGCGGCCGTGTCTACAAATTCCAATGAGGCTATAAAATTCAAAATGCTGAGCTAAACTTTAATAAATGAACTTTCAGGCAGTATAAAATTAATAGTATTTGATACCAAATGTGCTTCATAAAATTTGTTCACTCTTACTGTTAGGGCCTAACAGTACCATAAAATATATATTATGTTTAGTAAAACAAAATACACAGGGTATCCACTTTATATATGTTAACTGAATGAAAATCAAAGAAAGTCATGTGAGGGACGAAGCTAAATATTCTCATTAATTGTTTTGGTGCCGTTTTTGCTGAGACGCTCAATATTTACAGACGTCAGATGGAACTGGTGCACAAGACCTAGAATAGAAAGAAAAATTGTCATTTTGAAACAAAAATCACAGTGAATTCAGTACCGATAGAGAAATATTCTTCTGTCAGATACTTCTGGAAAATGGGTGGCGAACAAGCGATCGACAAATTTTTGAAACGGCCATTGGGTAAGCATAAACGAGTGATAGACGATAAAAAAATACGAGAGTTTGAATTCGATCTACCCGTGCGCAGTTATGTTGCAAAAATATGAGCATAACTGCGTAGTGTGTAGGCGGAAAATGTGACGAAGCAAGACCGTAGGCGGTTCGGATTCCGAACTTTGGAAGACAATTCCATGCGCAAACTTTATTGGTCTTTTGACTTTTTACCTACGCATTACGTGTAGGTTTTAATAGCAGAACGCCTTGAATGTTACATTTTTGCAAGTTAACTAGGTTCAAGTAAAGGCTCTATTGCATAATTTGCAAACTATTGCGTACGATTTCGACCAAGACATTAGCAAACATATTTTTACACACTTTTCGCCAGATAATTTTTAAAATGCTCTTCAAAAAAGACTTGCCAAGATTTGACAGTATCAATCATTAAATTTGCATATCAACGTGTTTTTCCAAAAAATTGTGGCCAAATTTACCACTTTAAAGTTTAAAGGTTGATTTTGACAAAACGTATTCACCGTATACAGGTGGTCGCCAAATAAGGGTTGGTTTCGTGTTTTCAAAAACCGACCCTTTAAGGGTTATATAATACCCTTATAGCGGGTATATACCGACCCTTATTTGGCGAACCCATAATCAGGCTATTTTAGTGTTATTTATTTACGTAATTATGATTTTCTTGAGTTATACATTTGATTGGCAAAAAAGTCTGACTCATAGGCTTTCGCTAATGGTTCATAAATTTAACTTATATTTATGTGGTAGCGGAACGGCAAAATGATGCCAACAAGCTGAGAACAAAATACCCTGGAAAAATCCCCATCATTCTTCAGAAGGCACCGGCCTCCGAAATTCCGTATATTGGAAAGTTCAAATATTTGATGCCGGAAGAGTTAACAGTTTCGCAAATTATTGGTATTATTAGAAAGGCGATGAATTCCGAAGAGGTGACTTTTCATTTTTAATTAGCTCGGCGGTTTTTGTTTGAAGTAAACATCTAAAGAGATTTTTTGAAAAAAGGGTTCAAAAAAGTGCACATCTAGAGTGCACAAAAATCGGTCTCAAAAAAATTGAACATATAGAGGTATTTACCAATTTTTGTAAAAAAAGGGCACATCTAGAGAGACATGCACATCTAGAAAGCGCACATCTAGAAAGCGCACATCTAGAAAGCGCACATCTAGAAAGCGCACATCTAGAGACTCCTCAGTGAGGAGTCCTCACTGTAGTTAAATTATAAGTTTTTGGAAATTTAATAACATAAAAAGTGCATATAAACTTTATTTTGTCAAAACATGTACAGGAAAGTGTTAGAATTAATATAAAAATCCCGGAAATTTATTAAAAAATTCATAGATTTCGTAATTTTTTAAAACGCCTACGCACTGTGCCGTTATCTTCAACTTTTATATGGATGCAAGTAACGGCATGCCGCGGCACTGTCAAAATGTCTATTTTGGCCCTTATTATGAGAAAAAAAAACTTTTTCGTCATAAAGTGGCCCTTATTATGAGAAAGCGGGTCAAGGTGGCCCTTATCGTGGGGCCCTGATCATGAGGGGGGAGTGTACGTTATAAAATGCGTATCAAATTCAATATTTTTTATAAAAAAATTCAGTTCGACGAGACGAAATCAATCTTTCTTATTGTTGACAAAAACGTTATTCCAATGGTGTCAACGACCCTCCAAGAGCTGTACAACCTCTACTCTGATTCAGATAATTTTCTGTACATTATTTATTCTGGCGAAAATACTTTTGGTATTTGTTAACTTTGCATCGCTCGTTTAACTGTGCCAAGCCATGCTGAAGGGAATAAAGGTGCTACTTTTTCACAGCATGAGAATGATTTATTTAAACTGATACATTTATTCATTCACATAAGACTTAACTGGAACCTTTCCGATAATTCATAGCCTATATCATATAGACTATAACTTAGGTATAGATAGGGGCAGGGGTCGGCATAAGTCAGAAAAATGAGCTGTGCTGGGCTGTCCTCTCGGGCTCGAAAAAAAAATTGAGCTGCGCTCAGCTGTGCTCTCAAGCTCAAGCATTAAAATGAACTGCGCTGCGCTGTGCTTGCCAGCCAGCTGTCGAAAATATTAAAATGAGCTATGCTTGGCTGTTTTTCCAGCTCCAAAATTGAACTGAGCTGCGCTGTCGAGATCAAAAATTTTACTAAGCTGCACTCGGCCGCTCTATCGAGGTTCAAAATTTTGATGAGCTGTGCTCGCCTCGGCTGCCCAGTTCACGAACTGCCCAGGGCAGTTCACTTGAAGTGGGAAGGCCAGCTGGCTATTGCCGAGCCCTGGATAGGGGTGCATTCAGTGCTCGACAATAGCCAACCGGTCTTCCAAGCCCGACAGCTGGCTGGGCAGTTCATGTTTTTTAGGACTTGAGAGGCCAGCACAGGCCAGCTCATTATTGTTTTTCGGGTCGATAGGCCAGTTCAGCTTAGCTCATTTTCATTTTTTAGCTCGAGAGGACAGCTCACTATGCTTATTTTTAAAAATTGGCCTTAGACGTCTGATTTTTTGTGCCTTAAATTTTGTTTGTTTATCGTACAGGTAAAACGGGCCCTATGTATCAAACTTTCAGAGACCCTCTAACATCAACCTCTAACATCAAACAAGATTTGTGGTCAAAAGTTCACGTAACTGACCACATGTGGTCGAGCGCTCTTCTTGATTTTACTTTCTTGATCGAATTTCTGAGCTGAGAGTCTCAGCCTGAGACCGATTATTCATACTGGTGTGGGTCGTCAGTTTGTCACCGAGCTCGACGCGGTTCTTACCATAGATAGGACCGAGTACTGTTTCCAACCTACAAGCGAAATTTTTTCGGTGACACTTTTTTTCTGACTCCAGTACAAAATTTGGACGCTTTGCGTCGATGAACCAATGGAAATGCAAACTAGATGCACGGTTTATGCATCCCTACTTATAGGCTACAGGGTGAAGTAATATAGATGCTAAGCTGCTTTTGATTCGCCAGTGTGCTGAGCGAATATAAGTCACCAAAAAACGGCTTAGAATTTATATTACCTCACCCTGTATAAGTTATAATTCATAACCAATGCTTGATTTATTTAAAGTTAGCAAGCGTGAGCGAAATAACATAATGTCTATTTATGTATCATTGTACATAATGCCGGTTATTTACGATTGCACATCCTGCCAGTTATGTGGGCCGCCGCNTGGTTTCAATAATAATAAGCCCTAAGTCACCCTGATTTTTGCAAATTTTATGATTTTCTCTGTTTATTAACTATAAAAATTGTTTTAATTGAATGAAATATTTTTTTTCTTTCTAACTGATTCAATATGTTTGTTTTCTAACATTTGTAGAAAAAAGAAGCCCAAAAAAGTAAATAGATGTCCTTTTTATTTCGTATTTTCCTAGCGCAGCGTGAGTCTCAAAGGGCTACATCAATGCATATTTTTTATAAGCCTTTGATGATATGCAATTTTTTTCACAAAGATTAATATCTACCGTTATTTATCAAATAATTAGCTTCATTTTGAATACCATATCAAATAAAAAATAAAGGTTTTGTATTTTCGCGCCATACTATGTACGCTATATATAATTATGTATACGCCCTATAAATATGTGCAATGCGTGAAAAGAAGCGGGCAGTCGAGTTTTATAATGTGTTAAAATTTGAGACAATTATCTCTAAAAATAAAGAAATGACAGCAAATTTAAAAATAAAAAAGACCCGGAGCGGGTTCGGCGGCATCCACTGGTTAAGAAGTGTCTCAAATGCTTGATTTCGGGCAGAGGTCGGCATTCGGGCTACCCGACTCGGGTAAACTCGGGTATTACCCGTACCCGACTCGGGTAGAGCACGGGTTGGGTAGCCATTTTTTCAGTCGGGTCAGACGGAATTTTAGTCGGGTAATACTTGAGTATACTCGGGTATGGGTAACCATGTTTTCTCCTCGGGTAAAGTCGGGTAAAAAGTCGGGTAAAACCCGCGTTTTTGTGTCGTGTTAATTCAGCCGAGTATATTTTACCCGTGCTCGGGTATTACCCGTTTTTTTACCCGACCTCGTTTCTCGGCTCGGGTATTACCCGTTTTTTTTACCCGACCTCGTTTCTCGGCTCGGGTATTCCCCGCGGGCAAAACAGTCGGGTCGGGTAAGAAAAAAAAATGAAATGTGCCGACCGCTGATTTCGGGATATAAATGGTAACAGACTACAGCGCATTCCGTGGCGAACCTAAGAAGTGTCTACTATAAACCAGTTAAAAGAATATTTCGTGGGAAATTACTTAAACAGGCATGTCTTTTCCTGAAACAAATTTTCCTCGTTCGAGTGATCCTGCAATTGACTTTACCAGTGGTAAATTACCACGATAAATCTTCTTCCAGCAAAAATGATTTCAAGCGAAAAAAAAAGTTTGACTGAAGTGGGATTCGAACCCACGCCCCCGAAGAGATTGGAGCCTTAATCCAACGCCTTAGACCGCTCGGCCATCCAGTCACACGATTGTCGACATGCATTAAAGCATCATATTGAATGCTAATTACTGATTGGCACATTTTTCAGAAATGAGTTTACTTCATAAATATGTTTTTAAATAACACAAAAGTCAAAATATATCCGTTTAGGGAATTGAGACAGTCAGAAGTTGTCTGGGAATAAGCTAAAATAACAATATAATATTGTTCAACAATGAAAAACGGTTGTGAAAGTTCATGCAGCATGCCTTTTGATAGAAAAAAAACAGCATGACTCATGCTGCATGAGGGTTAATGACGCCAAATAATCATTGATATTAGCAATTGGAAAATGCATTCTGTCTGGATTTTAGACGCACATTGTTCCATTTTTCGGATAAAATTATGGCACAATAGTTCAACTCTTCCGCATTAATTTGTGCCTACTTTTGACTCAATCGGACCTCTCGCCTACGCACCAGCCACCGCAGATAAAAAAAAGGCGTTAGGTTGCGTAGGTTAATATAATGAAAACCGCTCTCTAGTGGCGCCTGGTGGTCCACATCATGTCGTGATTAATCAGATCGACGTAGTTTGACGAATTCTACAACTTGGCTTTGTCAGTTTTTGAAAAAAGTTTCATTTGATCACATTAGTTCAAAATGTTAAAATAACCACTACTCATATATTTAGGTTTGTTTTCTCAAAACTTGACTCTTACATATACTATGTAATGTTAAAGTACGTATTTCTTATATAGATGTATATCGGATCATAAAACTGATGTAATGATTGTACTCCTCATGCTGAAGAGGTCACCCTGTAGGTAAACTTTTTGTACCCCAGGGCGAGGCGGCCGTGTCTACGAATTCCAATTAGGCCATAAATCTCAAAATGCCGAGCTAAAATTTGACAAATGAACTTTCAGGCAGTATATAATTAATAGTATTTGATACCGAATGTGTTTCATAAAATTTGTTCACCCTAACTGTTAGGGCCTAACAGTACACCAGGTGCGCCGAGCCGTTATGTTACAAAATCAAATCAAAAAAAAAGTGTAACATAACGGAACATTGTAACATAACGGCGCAGTGCGTAGGCAATTTCGCTGGAAAACGCCAAAAAAATTAAAAAAATTGTAACATAAAGGGACGAACGCATATTGCGCAATACGTGTTTTTGTACAAATTGTAACATAACGGAAAATAGTGATTACGTAACTTTTTTTTGCTTGATACTGGCGCTCCTGAACTCAGAAGACTTTTTTTTTTTACTCAAAAGTATTGCGAAATACGCGTTTTTTTTTTGTATAAATTGTAACATAACGGCGTAGTGCGTAGGCAAAACGCTAGAATTTGTTTTGCTAAAAAATGTAACATAACGGGGTTAAACATAACGGCGCACCTGGTGTACCATAAAATATATATGTTACGTAAAACAAAATACACAGGGTATCCACTTTATATATATATATATGTTAACTGAATGAAAATCAAAGTCATGTGAGGGACGAAGCTAAATATTCTCATTAATTGTTTTGGTGCCGTTTTTGCTGAGACGCTCAATATTTACAGACGTCAGATGGAATTGGTGCACAAGACCTAGAATAGAAAGAAAAATTGTCATTTTGAAACAAAATCACAGTGAATTCAGTACCGATAGAGAAATATTCTTCTGTCAGATACTTCTGGAAAATGGGTGGCGAACAAGGGATCGACAAATTTTTGAAACGGCCATTGGGTAAGCATAAATTAGTGATAGACGATAAAAAAACTACGAGAGCGAGTGTAGTTTGAATACGAACTACCCCTGCTTAGTTATATTGCAAAAATAGAGCATAACTGTGTAGTGTGTAGGCGGGAAATGTGGCGCAACCGTAGGCGGTTCGTATTCCGAAATTTGGAAGACAATTCCATGCGCAAACTCTATTAGTATTTCGACTTTAACCTACGCATTACGTGTACCTACGCATTACGTGTAACCTACGTATTACGGGTAGGTTAAAATTTTACCGTTAAATAGCAGGTAGCATAGTATATTACGTTTTTGCAAGATAGGTTCAACTAAAGGCTGTACTGCATAATTGGCTTACTATTGCGTACGATTTCGATCAAGACATTGGCAAACATATTTTTTTACACAATTTTTCTCTGATAATTTTTTTTTTAAGTTTTAATGCTCTCCCTAAAATATTATGCTCTCCAAAAAAAGACTTGACAAAGTTTGACAGTATCATCCATTAAATTTGCATATCAGCGAAACTTTTGTTTTTTCAAACAAATGTGGCCAAATTTGCCAGTTAAAGGTTGATTTTGACAAAACTTATTCACCTTATGGTTTCATTTACACCGCTTAAGGGTTTATCCGCCCCCCCTTATCCGGCCACTTTGCCCGCTCGTGCGCTTATCTGGCCACTTTTTTTCCCAAAAGTTTTTCACCAGTCCCGCCCACGCACTGAGGGTTTATCCGGCCGGGCGAGGGTTTATCCGGCCACTGGTGCTTTTAGTTTATTTTGGCAAATGGGTTTATCCGGCCATTTTCCTACTTGTGTGTTTTTCCCTGAGCTGGACAAATAAGTCTTTCTCAAGGTCTTGCTGTGAATTGTCAACCACACACAACATGTTTTAGGGTTTCAAATACAAAAATGAGTTACATAATCGTTTCTAGAAAATTTCCCGCTCGTTTGCTTATCCGGCCGGTCGGTTTATGAAACTAATGAATTGCGCAATTTTCCGCTCGTTCGCTTATCCGGCCACCATTTTTTGCGCATTTTTCAGCTATTCCGCCTACGCCCTAGGGGTTTATCCGGCCGGGTGAGGGTTTATCCGGCCGTTTTTAGAAGGTGAAAGTGGCCGGATAAACCCTTAAGCGGTGTATATTAATTATTGGCCCGGGTTAACCTTATAACAAAACTTTACGTATATACAGGGCGACTTCGATAACTAGTTCTGCATTTCGTCTTGGCCACGCATATGATAAAGCAACAGCGTGGGCGGCAGAGAACTCAGAAACTACCGTATGTTCCACCTATGCCACTTTAACAAAATGAAAGATGCGCTAAGTAAAAACTCCTAGTGATAGAAGTATTTTTAGTGGCATAGGTGGCATAGGTGGCATAAGTGGCATAGGAATTTTCCAACCGTTTGAGTGAAATGATGGCAGCATTTTTAGGGTAGATATGACAAAAAAAGTGTGACTCATAGCATATAACTAGTGGTCCATAAATTTAACTTATATTTATGTGATAGCGGAACGGCAAAATGATGCCAACAAGCTGAGAACAAAATACCCTGGAAAAATCCCCGTCATTCTTCAGAAGGCACCGGCCTCCGAAATTCCGTATATTGGAAAGTTCAAATATTTGATGCCGGAAGAGTTAACAGTTTCGCAAATTATTGGGATCATTAGAAAGGCGATGAATTCCGAAGAGGTAACTTTCCATGTTTAATTAACTCGGCGGTTATAGTTTGACTTTTTCTTAGAAAAAAACTAAAAACTTTTTAGGTAGAAATTTAATAAAATCAACAGTGCATAACAAAATTATTTTGTCAATAAATGTGCATGTACGGATTAATCTCAAAATCCTTGTCATCAAATTTCATAGATTTCATTACCTATCAAAACGCCTGCGCACTGTGCTGTTATCTTCTATTTCTTTTTTGGGTACGCAAGTAAAGGCACTGTTAAATTACCGAAAATATAATGTATTCCCGAAGATAACCGTGACGCCATCTGCTAGAGTACGTTATTAAATGCATATGATATGCATTTAAATGCTTTTTTCGAGAACCAAAAACGGCCGTTATGGAATTAAGGACTTAACCATATTTTTCATAAAAAAAATTCAGTTCGACGAGACGAAATCCATCTTTCTTATTGTTGACAAAAACGTTATTCCAATGGTGTCAACGACCCTCCAAGAGCTGTACAACCTCTACTCTGATTCAGATAATTTTCTGTACATAATTTATTCTGGCGAAAACACTTTTGGTATTTGTTAACTTTGCATCGCTCGTTCGACTGTTCAAGCCATGTTGAAGGGAGTAAAGGTGCTACATCTTGCAGAATACGAATGATTACTTTAAACTGATACACTTATTTACTCAAATAAGACTTATCTTAAACCTTTTGCATAATTCATAGGCTATACTTCATATAGGCTATAAGTTATAGCCTATAACTTTGTAGATATAGGTAGCAGGGCATCCAGGGCTCGGTAACAACCAGCTGGCATTTCCTGTTCGACAGCTGGCTGGGCAGTTCGACAAGCCAGCTCATGTTTTCAGTACTCGGGACGCCAGCTCATTATTATTTTTTGGATCGATAGGCAAGCGCAGCAACGCTCATTTATTTTCGCTCATTTATTTTAGCCCGACAGGTTAGTTCCGCACAGCTCATTTTAGTTTTTTCAACACAACAGGCCAGTTCATTTTCATTTTTGAGCTAGAGAAGACAGTTCAGGACAACTCATTTAAATTTTTGAGCCCGAGAGGGCAGCTTTTTTTTATTTTTGCCGAGCCTTGGGTACATCTCGTTAAAAAAAGTTGACCCTGCACCGTATTCAGTTTGAACATACCAAAGAAATCCGACTTAAAAAGTAAAATTTATGCGCCCGACCACAAGTGGTCAGTTATGTGGACATTCAACCAAAAATCTTGTTTAATGTTACAGGGTCTCTAAATTTGATACACAGAGCCCGTTTCACCCCATAAATTCGATTAACAAGCAAAATTTAGAGTCACATGCTAAAAATCAGGCGTGTAGGGGACCCTGTAACTTCAAACAAGATTTTTGGTCGAATAACTGACCACTTGTAGTCGGGCGCTTAAATTTTACTTTTTAAATCGGATTTCTGCGGCGACACAGGTTTTGTTCACAAAATTTGGACGCTTTGCGTCGATGAACCAATGGAAATGCATGCTACAGTACTGTAGATACACCCCTACTTATAGGCTATAAGTTATTAATTTTATAGCCTATAAGTTATTAATTTTTTTTAACCAATGCTGAAACTTGGTTTATTTTTACTCAACAAGCGTAAGTTGAATAAAATAATGAACAAAACGTTTTGCCAATTTGGTTCAGTATGGTATACATTTTTGTTATACGACATCATTTGCAAACCATTGTTGTCAAGTTGGCCATGTCAACAGGTTTGGACAAAGTTTTCTTTTTGTTGTTCGACGAGAAACTTTATAAAAAGACACAGGTCACGCACGTATGTATTTTAATGTACAGAAATTAACTATTTTTTACCCATTTAATGGTTATTTTATGTAATAAACATGAAACGATCACGGCACTCATTGGGGTCTTCAAATTGAGCGCGTCGGCTTACGCAGCTTCCTGTGGTTACGGTTTGTCATTATGAAAAAAAAACTCTTAGGGGCAAATTTCAGTCAAATAAGTCAATATTATGTGTGTCAAACGATTGCTTGGCAATTTTTACTATGTTTCCCTGTTTTCTCCGTGAAAGCATGTACAAGGGGAGCACCAAGTAAGAGCACGCCAAGTATGGGTAAGTGGGCACCAAGTGAGGGTACGGGCGCCAAGTAAGGGTGGGTGGACGCCAAGTAAGGGTACGGGGCGCCAAGTAACGGTAAGTGGGCGCCAAGTAAGGGTACGGGGCGCCAAGTTAGGGTGGTTGGGCGCCAAGTAAAGGTAGGTGGGCGCTAAGTAAGGGTAGGTTTCATTTCAAAGATAAGTTTCGACGCCAAGTAAGCTGACGCCAAATAAAGGTCGGTAAATGCCCCCTTATAAAATTGTTTTTGCTCTTTTTTTGAAACGTAGGCTTTACGGCTAATTGATTTAAAAATTGAGTTTTTGCCCTAACTTACTCATATACATAGGGTGTGTAGTTAACTGGCCACTTTTAGTCTGGAAATTAATAATTTAATATTAATTTATCAACAGTTCAGAATAAACATATTTATTATACAATTTTTAGCGCGTACAGTTACGAGAACATCTGGCAAGAATTACATTTTATCTCTTATGCAAATAAAAATCAATCTGGTCCTTGACAATTCCGGCCGTATTGTTCTCTAAAAATATTTTTTCATCAAAATCGTTTCTTTTCACCATTTTTTTGTCTATAATTAATTTCATTGTAAGTTAAAGTGTGCTGGAGGCGTTATGTATTTTACATTTTTTTACAATTTGTGTACATTAAATGTGACACTAAAAAATATTGATTAAGGATTTCAGAACCAAAACGATTTTTTTTTTATTCTCAGAGATTCCAAATCCTGGTTGATGGCAGATGTGGTGTCTTTACGATCGTAAAATTTTTTTGAACTCGATTTTGATCATCACACTTCAGGTTTTTTTGCGTTTGAAACCTATTCAATCATTTTAAAAATTCAAATTATTTATGTAGTCTGTCTGCTTTTGGTGGTTTGTGATCAATTATCATCAATTTGTCATTACTGACATCACAGA
>SCLG01000405.1:113476-148774 GCA_004367875.1 Oikopleura albicans
GATGGTAGATGTGGTGTCTTTACGATCGTAAAATTTTTTTGAACTCGATTTTGATCATCACACTTCAGGTTTTTTTGCGTTTGAAACCTATTCAATCATTTTAAAAATTCAAATTATTTATGTAGTCTGTCTGCTTTTGGTGGTTTGTGATCAATTATCATCAATTTGTCATTACTGACATCACAGAGTTAATGCCATGGTATTTTGCTACGGGATTAATTGGTAGCAGTTTTGGGATTTTTATTGGGACCGTTGGAGCGCTTATTTCGATTGTGGGAAAAGTGCGACCAATTAATCAGGTTTGCTATATCAAAAATTTCACTTTCATTATTTTCTGCCCTACCCTACCCTAAACTTATTCTAAGGTACAATCAGGGTTAAGTGAAATTTTAAGGGAAAAACTTTACCCAAGTTACCGTATTTTTAGCTTCCATACCCTAGCTTTTTTGAACGAGCGGTCTTTGTTTCATCACCGAATCGGTTCGGTTGTGTCTAGTAATTCCAGAAATTCTCTGAATTCCGAAATTATTAGAGAATTAGTGGAAGAATTGGGAAATTACTAAAATTTGATAAAAAAAAATCCTAAAAATATTAACACTATACGTACCATAAGATGGACTTAAATTCCAATGCATTATCTATGTACATATGAACACACTAAGCAATAATGTTTTTTACCAAATTCCCTGTTGACTTGGGCGCAGCTTGTAAGGGTCGACCCTAAGCTTTGGACCATTTCAGAGTTTTGACCTTTTCATGGGTTCAGGTCGAACCGTTTGACCTTTTCAGGCGGCGGCGCCCTGACCTGTAGTCAGAAAACTTGACCAAAAAAAAATTGTTAAAATAACTGTACGGTTACATAAATATAGTTTTTAGCATTTTGTTATAATTAAAATTACTTATTTCCAAGTTTATAGTCGGCAAATTGAATCGTTATGACCCAACATGGTTAGAGACTCTCAAGTTGATAGTCATAAATCTTTTTATTTTATTTTAAACGACCAAACGCCCATTTAATAATCGTTTAGTTTGCAAAGTTCATACGCGTGTCTACAAAACCATATCAAGTTTGAACAGACTTCTTTGTTTTCACTTTTTTGAAACTGTACTACTTGGAAAAAAAATGCTTTTTATATATTCTAACTCCTTTGGTCCCGACAGTGCCATATATCAATGGTTTCATTGATTTCGCTAATAGTTCGCAATCGGTCAGAGTAATCTCCAATCGGTTTTATATTGGTTTTGTGTGTTGATTAGGGTTATTTTTCCTTTTAAAATTAATTAACATTGACGGTTAGCCGGTTCTGGACATTCGGTTACCGGTTTTATACTTTTGTATCACCTATTATCGACAAAATTGTCATTTACATTAACTCGGCTACGGTGAATTCAAATTTGTCCTGCATTATTTCATACAATGCCCCGTTAAACGACTCGGTTACCGTTTTAATACTTTGGCACCTCCTATTATCGGATGTTCATTTCCGGTTAACCGGAAATTAATTTTGACGAAAAAGTTGTCATACTTATCTTTTGTTTTGATGGGGATATTTCAATTTTTCTGCAAAATCTGTTTGTTGTATTATACACCCCTGCGTCATTAAGTGATACTCGTAATTTGGCAGATTTTCTGCTAAAAAAAGCGCCCACAATACTGAAAAAATAAAATTAAAAGAGACTTTGTTTTAAGTTTTCACTCAATATTCACTTTTAATTCAGAAATCGTGGGAATTCGTCCTCGGGGTGGCAAATGGTCTAAATGCTATTCCTTGCTGTCTGGTCGCCTCCTCAATCATCTTTTACATTTTTACCGAAGTTATTTTCGGAATGGACGCAATGTCTTACTTTATTATATCATATTCAGCTATGCCTTTCTTTTACCTTGTTACGTCATGTTGCGTAGTTAACACATTTCTTCACGCAAACACCGCTATATATTGTTTTACCAAAAAAATTTTCCAAATTGGAAATAAACTTACTGCGTCCTCTCACAATGAAAATCGGGAACTCATATAAAACAGTTTATATAAATAATAAACTTAGATAATAATACAATTTGTTATCAGTTCTTTTAGCCACTTTTCCGTCACTTACTTTGACATACATAGTGCCAAGCTCAAAGGAAACTATCTGTTAATAAAATTACTTAAAATCCTTTATTAAAATCACACTGAACTTTTGAGCTAACATAATTAATTATATACAGGCGAGTAAATATTGTAAATGTTATAGTAAATAATATTGTAAATAAACAGTGAGAATGTAGGGTATCCCACAATCGGCACCGACTGAATGGGTATAACTTCTAAAAAGTCTAAAGCGGAATCCGTCGAAAATTTTTCGACGGATTCCGCTTTATCCACTTTACCCTTTATCACCTTTACACTTTATCACCTTTACACTTTATTACCTTCACACGTTATCCACCATAAAAAATTCGATGAAGAAAAATAGCTAAAATTGACACATACCTATACATGATTTTTTCCAAATTTTTTCGACATTTTACCCTTTATCCACTTTACACTTTATCACCTTTACACGTTATTACCTTTACCCTTTATCCACTTTACACCTTTTTTTTCGACATATGCCGCTTTAGACATTTTACCCTTTCGACATTTAAGAAAAATTTCCGATTCAGTCGGTGCCCCCACAATCACCCCTGGCATTTTTTTTTTGTTTTTTTTAAATATTTTTTTTTGTTTTTGAAACTTTTGTGTTGTTTCTTTTTTCTTTTTGTATGGGAGCTGTTTTTATTGCATTGCTCTGTTGAAGACAATTGCATGTGCCGCTAACGTTCGATGATGTACCATTAATGGCATGTATGTCCCGTCGGTCTAGTGGATGAGTTTTAAGTTTGTTCGTTAAGTCTTTCAGGACATATCCCGGTAAATCGCGACCTTCCAAGACTGGTCGGACCTGATTTATTGACAGGCCGGCATTGACAAAGTACCAAACCGCCAGGATGCCGACCTCTTCCGCCTTTACGGTCGGCATACGCCCCATAGCGATATTAAAAATATAATTAGGATGTGTCGCGGGCGGTAATGGGGAACTTCCAAAAAATGTCATGTCCATTCCGATTCGAGTTGTTATTATCACCGCTCGTTCCGTCTGTTGCCAGTCGCATCATGGCCAGTTCTAATGGCATCTTTTCCGTAATTTTTTAAACATTTGACCATACCTAGCAGTTCTTTGTGATATGCATTGGTCTCATCAAATGCAAACTGCGGGCGATCTCGTTTGGTTGACGGCAGCTAAGGATGCGATAGTTTTTTGGCAAGTCTGCCATTAAAGCGATATCCTCAATAATATTATCTCCCATTATTTTTTGTTTGATTAAAATCGATTTGTTGTTTTCTAATGCATTTGTACATTTTCGGGCTGTTTTTTTGGGTTCGAATCCCACTTCAGTCACCAATTGCCAAACTCAAAGGAAACTAACAGAATTACTTAAAATCATTTATGAAAATCACACTGAACTTTGGAGCTGACATAATCGATTATATACAGGCGAGTAAATATTGTAAATACAGTAAATAATATTGTAAATAAACAGTGAAAATGTAGGGTGTCCCACAATAGTACATGATTTGTTTCTTAATTTGGTTTCATGGAAACGTTACAGTGCGGCACCCGAGACTGCTTTACTTTTTTCTAAAACAAAAACCTTTAGTGAAATGTCCGTAGCGATTTTTTGAAAAATCAAAAATGTTTTGTGGCCGCAAATAGCCTCTAGCGCCAAAGCGTGTCTCCCTTTTCGTTTTTTTTATTTCGCCAACGTAATTTACGTATCAAACTGTATCATATACACCCCTGCCTAGTTAACTTAACACCAGTTATCTTAACAAAATTGGGTTAACTTAGCAAAAGTGAGTTATTTTTTAAACAAAAATTGGGTAATCTAAACAAACGTGGGTTATGTTAATAAAATTGGGTAATTTTCACAAAATTGAGTTATCTTAACAATTTTTGGATTAAAACGTATCCCCATTTCCAATTATCTTTCCAAATTCTCTACCCAATTATCTTAACAATATTCATCTACAAAACACTTTTTCAGCAAAATAGTTGTTAATATAACTGGTTAGGTGGTTAATGAAAGTTTTAGGAAATTTTATTTTTATGTAAATTTTCTCGGTTTTCAGATTTCTCTATTTTCGGTTTGTGCCGATCATGCATTGTACCATATGAATTCGAATCCCTAAATGAACGTGATACCACTAACACGCATATAACACCTTAATTCTGAGCCTCGACTTGAACGAACCAATATTTAGGAAGAATAGGCGTGAATAATAGGCGTACTCAGATTTACCCTTGCTCCAAAGAGATTTGCATTATTATTTCTAAATGCATGTTAACGATTACCTCGTACACGTTTGGCGGAATCGGATAGTAAAACGACCTAGTTTTGGACTGCTATATTATACGAAAAAATGGGCGAATTTAGCTCGTATTTTTATGGATATTTAATTTGATTTGGATGCTGAGTTGCAATAAGATTCACCGGAATTTCACGGGAAAATGTTCAGTGAAAACAAAACTATAATTTTTGAAGCTCCGCTTATTGTCGTTATTTTTGATAACAGGCCTTAGTACTGAAGCTTAGGCCCGCCTTCTTTACTGATCAGACCGTAGTAAAATCTAGCTGACGTCCTCAATTTTAACTTATTCTTCGTCGTAAATACCAGAGATCTGAAAGTTCTGTTCCAAATTTCAGAACAGAACGCTCGTTCTATTTGATGGTTCTCCAATTTTCGCGTGATAATAATAGAACGTTTTCCGACGTTCTTGACCGTTCGAACGCGTTCTGGAGCGTTCTTGTGATGAAAAAATGCCCAGAATGCATTTTTGAACGTTTTTTAAATAGGACAAAAAAAACATTTTTAATTGCCGTTCTGTTCTGTGATGGCCGAAAACGGTTTTCTTGCACTCTTTTGTTCTATTGGCGTTCTTTTCTCAAATTCTCAAGTTCTGCACAGGGCTCGGCACGAATGGCTTTGGCACATGGCTTGGCTTGGCTTTTTGTGTGCCAAGCCAAGCCAAATTTTTTTGAGATTTTAAAAAGCCAAGTCAAGCCAAAATTTTTCGAGAGGGGAAAAAAGCCAAGCCAAGCCAAAAATTTTCCAGAGGGGAAAAAGCCAAGCCAAGCCAAGCCACTGAAAATACCTGGCTTTGCCGAGCCCTGGTTCTGCAAAAAACATAACTTTCGGATCTCTGGTATACACTTTTTGAACTAAAACGGATCGAAATTTCGACTTACGCCTTACCCAATTATCTTACCAGATTGGGTTATTTTTATTATTAACCACTAATAGTTTTAATATAACTTTCGAATTTTATACCGTATGGGTATAAATATGAAAATAGATACAAATATCGGCAGTTATACACAAATGTTAAGGAGGGGTCCGTCGTGTTGTTTACAAACTTAGCGGTTTAAATTGTACAGAACATGATGGACCCCTCCTTAATACAATTTGGACCTTGAACTTTCAACCACAAGGAAATTGCTTTTTCAGTTACGATATTATTTCTAATTTTTGACATTAATCTTGACATTAGACTGAATTATGAATACCTGAATGACGGATATCTTAATGGTGTCCAAATTTGCATGTGTTGAACCACAATTTGACGGCACGGACTAATTTGCGCCACAACCTTAACAGCAAACGAGCTCATGCATCATGAATATTCGGTTATCTTTTCTATATAATAAGATTTTCCGAAGATAAGTTTCGCCGAAAATCTTTTTGGAAATATAATACATAACTAATATATACATATAAATAATATACATAAACAGAAATAAAAATTTCAAGTTTCATTGATAAATTTTTATTTCGAAGACGCGTCTTCATGAAATTTAACAAAAATAACATTTATATAATCTTGTAAATAAAGATGTTGCAATCTGGGTTATTCAACATCATGAAGATAAACGTGTAGAAGAAGTTCGATGAAAGTTCCATTTCTTGTTTGGAAATTTGCTGGTCCTTAGAATCCATAGTTTAAATATTTGCAACTATTTTTCGGGCACAAGCACATTTATATGATGCAGTTTGATGCGTAGATTACGTTGGTGAAATAAAAACAAATAAAACAAGGAGACACGCTGTGGCGCTAGGGAGCATTTTAAAGGACATTGTTGGCAAAATTTCTCCGTTTTCAGGTTTCCCGGTTTTCTGAATTCTCCATTTTCGGTTAGTGCCGGTGAAATTTGTTATCACGTACGTAATCAGTGAAACCAGTTCCAGTTGAACCACTCCGTCACTAATCGCCTCATTGTGGCGGTCACGGTCAAGTTTTTGAAATTGAACAATGAAGTTTCGACGTTGAACTACACGCTATTGGCAGTTCACACTAGCTTAGTACGTTCAAAGCAGTATTAAGACGTTTATAACCGTACAAACCAAAGATGTTAGAAACACGTTCAGCGCCACTCCTTGAGTTTCTATCTCACGAACATGGAGGGATGAAAGCGGGATAAAAAAATAGACAAAAATCGGATGGCACGCGCGGTGATTGGCTCAATGCGTTTTCTGGTCTCTCCATTGGCTACAAAATTTGCGCTCGAATAAGCGCGCCATCCGAGATAAGTTTTTATCCCGCTTTAATCGTGTCCGACTCCAGGGCTCGGCAACAGCCAGCTGGCCTTCCCAGCTCGACAGCTAGCTGGGCAGTTCGGCAGGACAGCTCATGTTTTTTTTGGCCTCGAGAGGCCAGCACAGGACAGCTCAATATTATTTTTCGGCTCGACAGGCCCACTCAGCACAGCTCATTTCGATTTTTTAACTCGACAGGCCAGTTCAGCACAGCTCATTTTTAATTTTTCAGCTCGACAGGCCAGTTCAGCACAGCTCGTTTTTATTTTGAATTATGCCGAGCCCTATCCGACTCGGACAGTCCGAGTGTTTTTTTTACTTTTTCAAATTTATTATTTCAAATTGAAATTTTCAATATTCAAAATTAGGCCAAGTAATTGACCAAACTTGTACGATGGTAATCTGTCAAATAAACCCCCACACATTGCATCCAATTGTTCGTGTTTCTTCGTACTCATTTATGTTAAGAATTATGCTTTGAGTGCCAGGCTGCGTTCAAAATGTTGAGTCAAAGAACATACATTGTATTATATTTTTCTGGTTTCCAGGATGAAATGAGATCCCCAGATGAGTACACTTGAATGGCGTCTCCTTGAAACTTTGTTTGCCACCAAAAAACGGGGCGCCCAACGGTAGTTAACTGGCTCACCCGATCTTCGATAAGTTCCATACAATCTGACCGAATTAGGTCGGGCGATTTGATAATCACATTTCGGGGGGTTAAGAGTCCTTGACTCGGGTCGTCCTTGACACTCGTAGTAGCCCCCTGCCGCGGTGATGCGACGTTAGTGGCAGCGCAAAAGTAGTAATATATCATCAACGCTGCAGCATAACAAAAAAAGTTTGAAATTTTTGTACTTCAAGGTCGAAAAACGTAAACTCGATAAGAATACGTATTCGAAAGTGCTTTTCGTGATTANAGCGGGGGGCCCAACGGTAGTTAACTGGCTCACCCGATCTTCGATAAGTTCCATACAATCTGACCGAATTAGGTCGGGCGATTTGATAATCACATTTCGGGGGGTTAAGAGTCCTTGACTCGGGTCGTCCTTGACACTCGTAGTAGCCCCCTGCCGCGGTGATGCGACGTTAGTGGCAGCGCAAAAGTAGTAATATATCATACCGCTGCAACATAACCAAAAAAGTTTGAAATTTTTGTACTTCAAGGTCGAAAAACGTAAACTCGATAAGAATACGTATTCGAAAGTGCTTTTTGTGATAAATATGAAGCTCATTTCAACGGTCGGAGTCCTGGTTAGCCATGTAACAGCAGGTAAAATTAAAAGAGAATATACACCGAATGCGCTCTTATATTCAATTAAAAAAATAATGAAATATTGAAATACAATCCCCAGGTGATGCCTAAGTGATGCCCGGGTGAAACTTTAATGTTTCTACTGGGAGTAATCCAATTTCACGACGAAGTTCAATTCCGGGATGTTTTTTTTTCGAAGTCATATTCGGGGACGTTTTTCAGTGATAAATTTCGAGACCATGTACGAGTATATCTTGAAATTGTTCACAATTTTTTTTTATGGATGGGTAGATAGCATTGTTTACGGGAGGTGTTTAATTTATCACTATACAGTACAAAGATAGGAAGCATCACATGACAAAATTTTCGAGACTATTGCCCTGTAACCCCCACGTGGCCGTGAACTTCATTAAAACTGAAATTTCTAAATTCAATACCGCCTACAGTGTTCAACCGATTGACTTCTTTTTTGTTGTACAATAGTCGAGAAAATAATCCAATTTAGCGTTTTTTTTAATAAATGGTTTTGAACTTCACAAATCTCAAAAAAATGTAAAAATAGGCAAATTGCTATCTTTTATGACCTTGACATTTAGTGAACAAAATTAGTTATCACAAATATGCTCTTTGTAAAAAGCAATTTAGTCCAGTTGCCGATGACCGTAAAAATCATTTATAAGTGAAATCACACAAGGTCTCCTCGAGTAACAGATGACTCTTAAATTAGAACATTTTACTGTCGAGACACAATATAAACAACATTTCTAAATAGTGTTACGAAATTATGATGCAATCCTTCTAAAACGAGTTATCTGACAGGCATGTCAAGAACGTACATGTTCTATTATACAGTATTTTGTATTATACAGTATAAACCAAATTAAAATATTGTCTGTCCAATTCCAAAACGTACATGTTCTATGATACTACTACCACATAATTTATAACATATAATTTATAACATATAAGTAACTTCAAATTTACATGGGCCCTTAGAAATTTGGTACCGATAATTTATTTAGAAGGTTTGAAAAACAAGCAAACCAGCTTTACTAGTTTATTGATTTTTTGTAATTGCTTTGGTTAGCTTTATTCCCAATATTTGACAGCCCAAGAAGGCCATGATTTTTGCATAATGCATAAATATGAGTTATAATAAATTGCCAAGTCAGTTCAATGGATTCGACATCACTTATTTCAAAAATTCCGTTAATTTACGCTCTTTCGAAAGATTGGTTTTCTGAAGTTCTAAGGTTAGAAAATACTGCTTGTACATAATTATGGCTTGAAAATGAAATGTAAAAACGTGAGTTTTAACTTGTGCCCGCGATTATGGTCAAAAGCTGTTCGATTTTAAAATGTCATGATGTCACAAAGTCAACTAAATCTAAAAGATAATAATCTATCTGGACAGTAGCGTAACACGTAGTCCGAAATAATGTCATAAACCCACGTGCGTATGCCATTAAATCCGCTAGCATACGATTAAGAAAAAATATGCACATTCATATTTCTAATATTGTTAACCTGCCTATATATGTAAGATGACAAAATGCTTGATTTTGTATTAAAATATTACCCCTGAGCGGTTATCGGTGAACTTTTGCACGGAAAAATTGACCCGATAACCGCGCAGAATTTAACATACATAGATAGATGACCCGTGAAAACTTCTAAGAAAATAAACTGCTAAACTAGCCCAATAACTGCGCAGGGGATTTTGCGCGTATTAAAATACTATACACAAATATTTTTAAATAAAATTTCTGCCCCGAAAATTATCTTATGATATAAATAAGTCTTAATACGAATTTGAACCAAAGTTTAACCAAATTTTAATCTAATTTTAATCTAATTTTGACCTAATTTTAACCAAATTTTAACCAAGTTTAACCAAATGTTAACCAACGTTAACCAAACGTTAACTAAACGTTAACCAAATTTTAACAATGGCTGAATGTTCTCATGAATAACCTGAATTATCTTTGGAGTCTGCAACTCTGGAAACTACGAAAAAAAAAACAGCTAAAATTCTTGTGAGACGGTGAGTAGAAGTTTTTGCAACATTTGTTACTGCTTCAACCCAAGTGTAATTGGCAAAACACTCAATTGACAGAGCATTATGTTACATGATTTATGTAAATTACAAAAAAATCCCCTTGAAGGATTATGTAACAAAATGTTGCATAGTACGTCAGATCATAATAAGTTTGACCATGTTTTTGACTTTTTTTTCAAGTACGTTTTAATTATGATGACGTCAGTCCCGGGAACTTATATTTATCATATTGGATCAAGTGGTAGTGTAAAATATACTGTAAAATTTGGTTAACACAAGCTGCTGCAAGTTATACAATTTCTTACAAAAATAAAACTACAAAAATTGTTTACATATGAACTTTCAATTCCGCATTACCGATCTATGATAAGCAAAACAAAAACAAACGGGTCTTGGTTATCAGGACAGAACTTGTATCGTCTTGACGGATGTTATTAGGTTAGGTTCCCCACAACTAATGCATCGAGATTTTATCGTAAGGTGCTTGCCATTTAAATTCAAACAGCATTTTCAAAAAAAAAATTGCTATTGTATCTGAAGGTCAATTCAGTCTTCCCCCCTTTTTTTATTTGTTAACATATATTTTAACACTCGACCCTGATTGGCTAAAAAATGATTAATCTTTTGTATTGGCCAACCCGGCCCAATTGTTTTTACCGCAACAGAAAAACTGTTTGAATTTAAATGGCAAATACTTTATTTTCAAAATCTCTAATTTGGTACAAAATAACTTCTGACGGGCCTTTTCGTAAAATTTGCTGATATATCGCAGTGATTTTCAAACGCGAAAAAAATAAATGATGTTACCACTTTTTGGTAACGTTGCTTGACAGCGCGTCTGAGGCCTATGTGGCCTGTCATTGGTCCTGTTTTGAGCTATTTCCTTCTCTTTAAATCTGAGCTAAAATTTTATTATTTCTAAGTTATTTTACTCTCATTCTAAAATGCCTGTTTTGATCATAAAGGGGATAAATATGAGTTCGACTCAATTTTCATGTTTTTGCTGTGCATCGAATTCATGACTAATTCTTGATACCCATGAGCCTCAATTTAATGTTTCTCATAAAAATCAAATAATTTCTAAATCATGTTTCAGAACTTGGATGCAGAGACGGCTGGGATACATTCCAGGGAAAATGTTACTTTTACAGCGCAACAGCAGAAGTAAAACCCAACGCAAAGCGTCATTGCTGGTACGATCGAAACGAGTCGCAATTATTGGTAATTTCAAATCAAGCAGAAAACGACTATTTTGCGCAAAAAGTGATCGAAAAGGGCGTGGCGTCATTTTGGTTGCGTATTAATGACAAAAACGTAAGTACACTCGACAAGCATTACTTGAAATTGACCGTTTGTATCCTGTGTTTAACCTCACAACCCGCAATTCTATAAGCATTCAATTCCAAACATATACTTATGCGTACGGTTTTCTTCATTAGGTACGTTGAATATAAGTAAGCTGCTTAGGATGACGTAATTCGGTCCAGCATAAAAATCAGTGCATATCATAGAATAAGCAGTTACAGACGCCAGTGTCGTAGGTGCGGAGCGACTGTAACTGAATTACAAGCGCGCCTATTGGCTCATGCTTTTTTATAGGCGCCTCCTATTGGCTACCGTCCTTTAGACACGCAAACAACTCACCGCGCTGCTTGTAATCGTAGTTATAAAATTTTTGTTGGAATCTTGGAAGACTTAACTCCCAGGGGGACAAATGAGCAAATTTGCACAAAAGGCCGTAAATCGACCGAAAATGGCGGGAAAAAAATATAAATCCTAAAAACTTTAATCCCAACAAAAAAAAAATGGTGATAACCTATCACAGATAGGTGTATGAACAAAATACAAAAAAATATCGGGGATAAATTTTATCGATTTCCAGCTATTAGTGGATTAAGTGAAAACAGTGCCAAATGGCACTGTTGAGTGCGCAGGAGCTAATTATATTTATGAATATACACTACCTAACCAGTTATCTTAACACATTTTTGTCGCAAAAAGCCTTCAAATAATCTAATTTTGCTAAGATAATTGGGTACAGCGTGGGCAGAAATGGCTAAAAACGTTTGTAATTATGTTAGATAATTGGCTAGTGCGTGGACGGAAAGCGCGATACGTTTCGATCCAAAAGTGTTAAGATTTTGTTAAGATAACTGGTCAGGTGGTTACTTTATTACCGTTACTTAATTACATGTTTTAAGGATGAAGGACAGTGGGTAGTTGATCGCCGCGGCTACGAAAAGCCAACGTCCTGGGCACCACAAGAGTATTTTAACTGGGACGAAAATTTCGCAAACGCAGTCGGAATAAACTCCGCGGTCGTCGTCGGAAATGGCTTGTGGGAAAGACACGATAAATTTCATACGAGTCCTTATGTGTGTGAGGGAGATATGATAGAAATTGAGAAGAGTCGACAATTAATTCGTGAATTCCCCGACGAAGGTTTGTTTTGCTTATTTTTCTTGGCACTTATCCTATTTGGTTGTTATTCGTGTCCAAATCTACAAAATTTGTAAATGAGGTTTTTAGGAACATTTTCTAAACATTTCTTAAATACAGATTTCTGTTAATTGAGCGGTTTTGCAAAGCTCCGTTGGAAACGGAACCGTCTTATTTTGAAATTATTCTAGAATTTCTAGAAGAAAAAGCGGTGAATTTTGAGCTTTGACATATGGCGTGGAAACTCTCAAAATTTGCAGCTTTTCCATCTAGAAAATAATACGCATCGCGCGCGATCGGGGGAAGAATTTCATCGCTTTTCTTTTTCACAATTATTTTTCTTCCTTTTGAATCATGCATGTGTAATACACANTTCGCAATACCAAATTATTATTATGAACCGGCGGGGAAGTTTAAGATCCTATAATATTACTCAAAATGGTATATGGCTGAATTCCGCTACCTTCTAGCGAATATAATTATTACTGGATATATGAATTAGTGTATTAGTTGAAATTAGAGAATAACGAGCAAAAAGAGTAAATTGTGAAATTTCGTGGGGTGCCTGATAACTGCGCAGGGTGCCTGATAACTCCGCAGGGCGTAGGCGGAAAACAAAAAATATTTTTGGGGAAAAAACACGCCTGATAACTCAACGAGCGGGCAAACCTGCCTGATAACTGTGCGCCTGATAACTCCGCACCCGGTGTAATTACAATATTAGGTTGAAAGCGCCGTAAGGCCAACCTAATTGCCAGCGTAACAAAAAAGGAAGAAATTCTTATTTGTTTTTTTCGCGTTGTTATGGTAACGCGGCCAATCGAAATTGGCAGCACGAGACAATGAAGCTGTTACGTTTACAATAAAATTTTGCTTATCAATTTCCCAAACGTACATGTTCTATGATACTACTAGCATAACATAATTTATAAGTAATTTTCTAGAAGTTGCGTAGGTGGTTCATTCAAATAGGCGCGCGCCCACGGGCCCTTTAAATTTTGGTACCGACAATATTTTTAGAAAGTTTGAAAAACTAGCAACCCAGCTTTACTGCTTTATTGATTTTTTTATTGCTTTGGTCAGCTTTATTCCCAATATTTGACAGCCCAAGAAGGCCACGATTTTTGCATAATGCATAAATATGATTTATAATAAATTGCAAAATCAGTTCAATGCATTCGACATCACTTATTTCATCAATTCCGTTAATTTACCGCCTTTTGTAAGATTAGTTTTTGGAAGTTCTACGGTTAGAAAATACTGCTTGTACATAACTATGGCTTGAATATGAAATGTTAAAACGTGAGTTAACTTGTGCCCGCGATTATGGTTAAAAGCTGTTCGATTTTCAAATGTCATGATGTCACAAAGTCAACTAAATCTAAAAGATAATAATCTATCTGGACAGCAGCGTAAAACGTAGTCCGAAATAATGTCATAAACCCACGTGCGTATGCCATTAAATCCGCTACCATACGATTAACAAAAAATATGCACATTCATATTTCTAATATTGTAAACCTGCCTATGTAAGATGAAGTGCTTGATTTTTTATTAAAATACTACCCTTGAGCGGTTATCGGTGAACTTTTGCAATAAAAACTTGACCCGATAACCCCACAGAATTTAGCATATACAGATAGATGACCCGTAAAAACCACTAAAAAAAAACTGCTAAACTAGCCCGATAACTGCGCAGGGGATTTTGCGCGTACCAAGACACTATACACAAATATATTTAAATAAAATTTATGCCCCAAAGATTATCTTATGTTATAAATATGTCTTCATACAAATTTCAACCAAATTTTAACCAAATTTTAACCAAATTTTAACCAAATTTTAACCAAATTTTAACCAAATTTTAACCAAATTTCAACCAAATTTTAACCAAATTTTAGCCAAATTTTAACCAAAATTTGTCCAAAATTTAACCAAAATTAACAAAAATTAACCAAATTTTATCAATGTCTGAATGTTCTCATGAATAACCTGAATTATAATTGGAATCTGCAAATCTAGAAACTACGAAAGAAACAAACGACTAAAATTCTTATGAGACGGTGAGTAGAAATTTTTGCAACATTTGTTACTGCTTCAACCCAAGTGTAATTGGCAAAACACTTAATTGACGGAGAATTATATTACATGATTTATATAAATTACAAAAAAATCCCCTTGAAGGATTACGTAACAAAATGTTGCATAGTACGTCAGATCATAATGGTTTACTAAGTCTGGCCATGTTTTTTGACGTTTTTTTTTCAAGTACGTTTTAATTATGATGACGTCACTCCCGAGAACTTATATTTATTATATTGGATCAAGTGGTAGTGTAAAATATACTGTAAAATTTGGTTAACACAAGCTGCTGCAAGTTATACAATTTCTTACAAAAATAAAACTACCAAAAACTGTTTACATATGAACTTTCAATTCCGCATTACCGATCTATGATAAGCAAAACAAAAACAAACGGGTCTTGGTTATCAGGACAGAACTTGTATCGTCTTGACGGATGTTATTAGGTTAGGTTCCCCACAACTAATGGAGCGAGATTTTATCGTAAGGTTCTTGCCATTTAAATTCAAACAGCATTTTCAAAAAAAAATTGCTATTGTATCTGACGGTCAGTTCAGTCTTCCCCTTTTTTCATTTGATAACATATATTTTAACACTCGACCCTGATTGGCTAAAAATGATTAATCTCTTTTATTGGCCAATCCGGCCCAATTGTTTTTACCACAACAGAAAAACTGTTTGAATTTAAATGGCAAAGACTTTATTTTAAAAATCTCTAATTTGGTACAAAATAACTTCTCATGGGCTTTTTCGTAACTTGTATGTACAATGTCACGTTTGTAAGGTCGGTTTAAAGTGAATTCAATCAATATGAGAAAAGAAACTAATTATAAAATTGATGAATTGATAGAGCTGTACGCTGATTGGCTAACGCGATAAGTAATCTTTCTTTTATGGGGCAATCAAAATATTGATCGAATTCACTTTTAACCGACCTTATTACAAATCCACTTTATATTAACCTCAAACATGAAAGTAATGAAATTATTATATTTTCAACGAATCAGCAATTGGTATTTACATAACGGATTATTCCAGTAAAAGTGTGCTGAAAAAATTAATAATTATTTTAGTTATTTTACTCCCATTCTAAAATGCCCATTTTGATCATACAGAGATTAAATATGAGTTTGACTCAATTTTCATGTTTTTTCTGTGCGTCGAATTCATGATTTATTCTTGATAGCCATGAGCCTCAATTTAATGTTTCTCATAAGAAATCAAACAATTTCTAAATCATGTTTCAGAACTTGGATGCAGAGACGGCTGGGATACATTCCAGGGAAAATGTTACTTTTACCGCGCAACAGCCGAAGTAAAACCCAATGCAAAGCGTCATTGCTGGTACGATCGAAACGAGTCGCAATTATTGGTAATTTCAAATCAAGCAGAAAACGACTATTTTGCTCAAAAAGTGATCGAAAAGGGCGTGGCGTCATTTTGGTTGCGTATTAATGACAAAAACGTAAGTACACTCGACAAGCATTACTTGAAATTGACCGTTTGTATCCTGTGTTTAACCTCACAACCCGCAATTCTATAAGCATTCAATTCCAAACATATACTTATGCGTACGGTTTTCTTCATTAGGTACGTTGAATATAAGTAAGCTGCTTAGGAAGACGTAATTCGGTCCAGCATAAAGATCAAACTTTTTTTGGAATCTTGGAAGACTTAACTCCCAGGGGGACAAATGAGCAAATTTGCACAAAAAGCCATAAATCGACCGAAAATGGTGGGAAACCAGGCTGAATCGAAAATCGCTGAAACACGGGTCTAGTCAAATTTCATGAGAAAAAATATAAATCCTAAAAATTCCTAAAAATACAAAAAAAAATATCGGGGATAAATTATATAGATTCCCAGCTATTAGTGGATCAAGTGAAAACAGTGCAAAATGGCACTGTTGAGATCGCAGGAGCTAATAATATTTATGAATATGCACTACCTAACCAGTTATCTTAACAAATTTTTGTCTCAAAAAGCCTTCAAATAATTTTGTTAACGATTGGGTACAGCGTGGGCGGAAACGGCTAAAAACTTTTGTTATTTTGTAAGATAATTGGTTAGTGCGCGGACTAAATGCGGGATACGTTTCGATCCGAAAGTGTTAAGATAGCCAAATTTTGTTAAGATAACTGGTCAGGTGGTGTATTTTAATACGACAACCGAAAACGGCCGTTATGGAATCAAGGACTGTATTACATAATTGTATTTTTTAAGGATGAAGGACAGTGGGTAGTTGATCGCCGCGGCTACGAAAAGCCAACGTCCTGGGCACCACAAGAGTATTTTAACTGGGACGAAAATTTCACAAACGCAGTCGGAATAAACTCCGCGGTCGTCGTCGGAAATGGCTTGTGGGAAAGACACGATAAATTTCATACGAGTCCTTATGTGTGTGAGGGAGATATGATAGAAATTGAGAAGAGTCGACAATTAATTCGTGAATTCCCCGACGAAGGTTTGTTTTCTTATTTTTTCGAATTTATTTTATTGTGTTGTTATTCGTGTCCGTATCTACAAAATCTGTGAATGAGCTTTCTAGGAACATTTTCAAATTAATTAAATACAGATTTTTGCTAATTGGGTGGTTTCGCAAAGCTCCGTTGGATACCGTCTTATTTTAGAATTATTCTAGAATTTCTAGAATAAAAAGCGGTGAATTTTGAGCTTTGACACACCGTAGAAGGCCACAAAGTTCTTGAGATTTCATTTTTTCACATTTTTTATTAATTTTTTGAGCTCTACAAAATATTTTTTAAACAATGTCTCTTTTAAACATTGTCTCTTTTAATGACGGTATGTCGGAAATTCACCACAAAACACTATTTTCACCAAATCTTTTGCGACATTTTTATAGCATAATTAATTGTATTGGAATTTTGCGACCAAATGGGAACCGCGAAACCATCCAATGAGCAATTTTTTTTTCAACAAAAACAGGTCGCAAAAATAACTAGCTATAATAAGTAGCTGAAGAAGACGCTGACGAACTGCCGCTAAAATGTTGGACTTGTGACGCAAATTCATACTCCGATTGTGAAGTTCGTGGATCCGTTGAGACGTGTCAAGATAATGAGGTATGATTTGCTAGAAATATTCCACAAAAACTCGGTTGGATTCTCGAATTATTAAAGAAAAATAATCAATTCCATTCTAACCCAGATAAGATAAGCCATTTTAGTAAAGCGGTTTTATTAAAAACCAGGGCAGGATGAACAATGCGATTTCTGCCGGGGATTTGAAATAGGGTGTCTGCGGCTTCTTATTTTTATTTTTTTTTTTTTCAAAATAAAAATATTGATTTTTAACTGATAAAAGGGAATATCGATACACAATATAGAAAAGCACAAAAATACAAAAAAAGGTCAGTATAAAAATAATTTAGCTTAGGGGTGAAATGAGAAGTTGTTAACGTGAAAAATATTTGATCGAAATCTTAACTCTCAGGGAGAAGGAATTTTTGGGAACCCGTAGATGGTGAATATGTGTATATAAACACGCACTTAAAAAATCACAATAATTCGCAATGATTCAAACAAAAAACTGGTAAAGCCAAGTTGTAGAGCTCGTCAAACTACGTCGATCTGACTATTCAGAAATTGATTTTGGCCACTAGGGCCCTTAGAGAGCTATTTGAAATCTCCTACCTACGCAAAAAAATCCCGCCAATGTAACTTTTTCGAAAAGCTGAGGGGGGTCAGCAATACCCGTTTTGCCCTACGGGGCCTTCATATGCCTTAAATTGACGAAAAAAACAAGTTGTGTGTCTATATACACGCACTTCCCTCTGGGAGCTAACAATCCGCAAAAAATTACAAACAGAATGTAGAATTTCGAAAATGAGAATATTTATGGTTTTTGGTAACGACAGTTTTTAATGTCGTTTTTTAACTAACTAAACAAAACTGAGAAATTTTAATTGATATTTGTTTTTTACAAAGTTTTTTACAAAATTATATGACTCAACTTGTCGATTTTTTTTATCGCGAACACCCTAATTTCAAGATAATACTTGAACCACAACGTCACAAATCTTATTACGTGAACTCGTTCCGGTTACAAATTAAAATTCCGTGTTTTTTTTCAGAAAAGTTGCCAACTTGAAGTTCGTCTAAGATGGGGTTATGCCAAACGAGTTATTACCGGGTGCAAGGCTGAAGACGCATGTAAGAACAACAAAGCCCAAAATTTCCACACGACGCGACATAGCTAGGGTTGCGAAGCTTAAAGTATAGCAGTATCATATAACCAGCGCTGAAAACCCATCAATGAATGTATATGTTCTATAGGGGTCCCCAAATAAGGGTCCCTCAAAACGTGAAAACGTAAATTACATGGGAGACCAAAAATTAATAACATTTTTAGGCACCGACTGAATCGGAAAATTTTCTTAAATGTCGAAAGGGCAATATCACATATTGCCAATATGTCTACAAAAAAGTGTAAAGTGTAAAATTTTTAGACATATTCTAGACCTTTAAACTTTTTAGAAGTTATTCCCATTCAGTCGGTGCCCATTTTTACGAAAAAAACGTTTTCTTCGATATTGTGCCTCCAAAAACCTTTTTTGGCAGCGTTGTCTTTCGGAGGAAATTTCTCTGAAAGACGTTTTCTTTAAAAAAACTTTTTTTTATAATTTCTCTGAAAGACGTTTTTGTTGAAAAAAACTTTTTTTTGTAATTTCTCTAAAAAAAGTTTTCTTTGAAAAAACTTTTTTTTGTAATTTCTCTAAAAAAAGTTTTCTTTGAAAAAACTTTTTTTTTTGTAATTTCTTTTTTTAATTTCTTTTTTTTTTTGTAATTTCTTTTTTTGTAGTTTCTCAGAAAAACGTTTTCTTGGAAAAAATGTTTTTTTTTAAATTTAGCCAAAAAGACGTTTTTTTTTTTTGAATTTCTCCAAAAAACGTTTTCTTATATTTTCCCCGATAAAACGTTTTCTCTGAAAGAGCACGGTGCTTTTTTTTGGAAAAAAAGGAATTCCGAATTTTGCAACCCTGTATCTAGCTGGACTCAATGTCGCCCGGAGAAAGAATACCGTCATGGGGTGTGTCGTCAATGCTGCAATACGGACAGCTGCGCAAATCTCAACGGAATGTGGAAACCAAGGACGCGCGAGGACTGGAGCAATGATTTCTAAACTTTCAAAATTTTATTTTACATAATGTAATTTTACATAAATATTTTTACACATATTGTGTATACGTCATCTTTTTCGTTAGTGTTTCCAAGCAGTACTTTTTTTTCGCTAAACATATAAACAAATATGTTAGTTCTTGTCCATACGTATCATAAGTTCAAAGTATTCACTGTTACATTCAAAATAAACAACAAGCGTTGATATTTTATACCACACAAGGTACGCAGTTAACCGTCACTTTTGTGTTTTTACCGCCAGTTTGTGTTTCCAAAGCAATAAATCAGTAAAAAAGTGATACTTTGAGACTCGAAGTTCGAGTAGTCACGCCTACGCACTAAGTCAACATTTGTCATTTCTGGAATTACCATACCACGCTTGGTTTGTCCGGCCGGTCTGTCATTATACAATAAAAATTTGGGGTTGCGCAATTCCCCGCTCGTGCGCTTATCTGGCCACCTAGTTTTGCACATTTTTTGGCTATTCCGCCTACGGTCTTGAGGTTCCGGCTACCTGAGGGTTTATCCGGCCGATTTTGGAAGGCGAAAGTGGCCAGATAAACCCCCCGGCCGTGTATTATAAAATTATATGTAGCCATGAAAATAAAGCTTACATACTGGTGTGGGCAAGAGTTTGTCACCGAGCTGAACGGGACTCGTCGTATATTGACGAGTCTCATAACTCAATATACGACTCGAGTCTCGTTCAGCTCGGTGACAAACTCGTTACCCACACCAGTAGCAAACGAAAAAAAACTTGATTGTTTTTCTTTTAAAGAAGTAATTGTTAAATATATAATATTTATGAACTAAAAATATTCTGTTAAGCACCGTCCTCAATTTTTTATATCTTTGTTCGAATAAGAAATGAGGATAAAGCAATTCGCAGTTGCGGTTTGAGGGTGAGTTTGACAACCAATCCCCCTTTTTTCATTGATATTATTAAATTATACACGATTTTGTACATGCATGTGATTTTGAAAATCACATTGTTTTAGAGATTTTCTCGACTTTACGAAGATCAAATGGTTTATCAATCGTCAATTTTGATTTTGCTTAATAATATGATTCAATCGTTGACAATGACAGAAAGGACCGGCTAATCGCACGGGTTAAGTAACCCGTAAATTATAGATAATTAGGTCTGACCTAACATTTGCAATTTTAAATACAGCCACTACTGATTAATTGAACCATTTTTGTTTTGAAAACCAATCAGATAAACTACAGCCAATCAGCGCACTGATTTCGTTTTGTTATTAGCCCAAAAGTTTTTTAAATTTTGACATAAGGAGGATCTGCCATGAAAATGGTACTCAATTAACTAAATACAAAAAGTTAATCGAGCACCATTTTCATGGCAAATTCTCCTTATGGAAACAATGAACATAATAATTAGATTTTGTTAACTTTTCAAAAGTACAATCTTTATTTTAATCATGTCGATTTGCCAACATAATAGAAGGTCCAGTATTATTTCCGGTGATAATCTTCTACATCATCACAAAAGATATAGGTGGTTTTTCAATACTAACAAAAGAAAAATATGGGGTTTTAAAATCCGATTTCTCGAAAATTTCATGTAATTTCGAAAAACTATTTTGAGTTTTTTAACTGATAAGATTGAGCTGAAACACGGTACAAAAGGAAGAGGTATTTTCGCAAATGGTTCTATAGCGGACGAAGAACTCTTGGCAATTATTGATCTCCCCCAAATTATGACTCCAGATAATGCAATTGAAGTTTTGAGCAGGGCTTGAAAAATAAACTGATATTTTTAGCTTACCTTATAATATTCATCTTAAAATCCCGTTTACCTTGGCTTAGCCATAGGTACGTAAGTCGACAAAAATCTTGTCTAATAGAGCGTGCCAAGTGAAGGCACGCCACGAAAGGTTAGGTGGGCGCCAAATAGGGTTAATTTCATAAAAAAATTCGATGCCAAGTAAGGCTAAACCAAGTTGAAAATGGTAAATTAAAACTGAACATGAGTCATGGTATACTGTACGGTATGACTGAAAAAATTTACAGCTTTACTTAGCGTATGTAAGCCAAAATATTGTGTGGCTTATCTGGATTTAGCTAACACAAGCTAAAGGAGATCTCGAGCCCTGTTTCTGAGTGAGAAAATAATTTCAGGAGAAGCAAAATTGGATTGTGTTGACGTCATGTGTCTTTATTTCATTTTAGAAGGTTTGAGTTGGAAAACGTAATTGTGAAATGATTTTATGCAACAAAGGTTAAAAAACATACAACTTACTTGCGAACAAAGTAACTTATGTCGTGAATAAAGACCCATAAATCAAGATTTAATATTATAGCCTGTTCAGACAAACGCAAAAATCTCTGTGGACTCAGTATTATTTCAATTTGCTAACTAAAATGCCGTTAATTAAGGAGGGTCATTGTTTCCAAATAAGTGACGTGACCGCCAAATAAATCGTGAACGTTTTTATGTACTTTAATTCAAGTTAGGAAACGAACAAAATCGAAATACTGGAAGTACATCAATTCCTTACCCAAAAATTTCAATATGCTATTAATGAACTGGCCTGATGAATTTGACATTTATTTGATGGAGCACACAAGAAACACAAAACAACGAGTTAAAGATGTTCTTACATACCGATATGGGCAAATAGACCAGGTCTACAATCGTCAACATTTAATGACGTGGATTCGAGAAGAGGAATATCGTTCAGGGCTTGAAATAAATATTCGCATTTGATTTAAATAAAAAAGCGGTGATTATCTCAAAAATCAAAAAAACTAAAACGGCCATTGTACGTGGAATAAAAAAGTGGATCGTAGTTGCCTTATACAGTTTTTAGCTAAGTTCAACGACTTGGCCGAAAATGGCTCATAAGGCTCGAAATAGGCCATATTTGTTCACCCTTTTTGAGGATTTTTACACATTTTGGCAGAGTTGGCCAAGAATGGTGTAGTGTAAGTTTGTTTTTAATTTTCGACTTTGACCGAGTATAAATCAATCGGAATACGTACTAGTACAGTAAGGTCCGTGTCGAGGAAATTTTTTTCTCTTCCTGACCATATTAAGTTTCAGTTTGGCAGTCCTAAACGTGATGAATCGGCTTAGAGGCCAAATTTGTACTCAATTAAGGAGTGCTTAATAATTGTCTTACTATAACATATCTGTCTGCTAGTACATCGGTGTAGCGGTTTACTTTTATTAAACACCAAAGATAATTAATTTGTGACCGATTGTAATACCGATAGTCTATGTTAAGAAGTTTTTTAATCTGTTTTCGGACCAAAATCTTACTTTCTGGGCAATTCCATATTTTCACGAATGACTGTTTGCCCAGAAATATAATAACATCGGGGTCGTCAAATAAGGGCCTCTCAAATAAGGGTCGCTTTAGTCAAATAAGGGTCGGTCGCGCCAAATAAGGGTCTTTTTGACGTGTTTTTGCAATATTTGGCCCGGAATAAAACTTTTACATTTTTATACGACAAAGAGCACCCCTTAATTTTTTAATTGAATTTCAGTACAAGGTATGCCGAAAAAACTTTGGGTGCCATGTAAGTTTCATGCATTTCTTTTTGGTGCCCGAAATTTTGTATTTCAATTTAAAAGTAGTTATGCATTTAGCGTGATTCAAAGTAGATCGATCAAATGGGACGTACCACACGAGACACCCACATGGTTCAAAAATGATGAAAAAATAAAACATTGTCCAGCTTTGGCACCAATTTTTGACTTGTGGAATCATAGTCCAAATGCGAACTGTAATTGGAAAAGAACGAATTATTCAAAAATCGAAATTCGAGCAGCTGAGCATTTAGACCTGGGCGACGAACTATGCATTTTTTATGGATTGGACGTCATATGTTTTTCGATTGTAAAAATTTATAGACTTAAAAAATCTTCGAAATATATTCGAGCACAAAATTTTTCAACAACTGTATTCAGTTTTCTCTTATTGATCGTCTAATTAAAGATCTGGTGCCGCAAGCAATAAACGAAGTTTTCAAATTTACGGATATACAAATTCAGATTTCAGGGGTCTCAATGAAAAAATTGAATGATGAGTTGAAATTTGTTTTGATGAAAACCAGTCGAAATCAAGTCGAATTCAAGTTTTTGAAAGTTTTCGTAAAACAATTGCATCAAACTTTCAAAATCAAAAAAAAAATTATGACCCATATAATGATGAAGACCTTTTCAGGTTTGGACCTTTTCTAAGTTTCGACCTTTTCAAGTTTCGACCTTTTAAGAGTTTCGACCTTTTCAGGTTTCCACCTTTTCCAGGTTTCGACCTTTTCTGTATTTCGACCTTTTCAGGTTTCGACCTTTTGCGCAATTTGGACCTTTTCTGTATTTCAACCTTTTCAGGTTTCGACCTTTTGCGCAATTTGGACCTTTTCTGTATTTCGACCTTTTCATTTTCGGCCTTTTCCGAGCTTCGACCATTTCAGGTTTCGACCTTATCCGGTAGCGCCCATCCACCGACCAAACGCTTACAGCATGACTCATTAGTCATGAAGATCATGACAAATTCATTTAACTCTTAGGGGTCAAAATAGGCAACTTTCAACTCTCCAAATAGTCTCCGACAAAGAATTGATTGATGCTTGCTCTGTTACATTCAGCTATCTGAACAGAGAATCAGTAAGTATTGTGAGTCTTATTACCTGTAAAGAAAATAGCATTATCTAAAATTATTAAGTGCTCAAAAGTGATCGGCGATCTTGAATGGCAAAATCCAACAGTTGACCTTATTCCAGATAGCATCGATTCAAACTGTGATATTCAAATTCAAGTGATACGATATATTACTTCAAAATTGTCACCAAGAATAACCCATAAAGAAGGTTTCATCCTTTTTAATATTTTCAGATTAGTATTTTGGTACCGTCTGTTTTTCAATTAACATCTGCACTTTTTATATCATGTAGCGTTACCGACAGTGCCAGGGATCATGCTGTATCTAACTTTTCCAATAAGTATAAAACCAAAATGATGGGTTGGCTTTTATAATTATTGGAATTATTAAACACGGTTAAGTTTGCCCATAAAAAGAGATACGAAAGTATTAAAACCGGTTACCGCGTGCCAATTTCCGGTTATTTGGAAATTAATCGTAACAAATTATAATCATCATAGGCATATCAAGTGAATAAAAATACCCACTCGGGGATAACTTCTATCAATTTCTAGCTGAATAAATGAAAACAGTGCCATATGGCACTGTCGGGAACGCATAAGTTAACTCTCATGATGGTTTGCTATTGATTAACAGGATCTTATTCAGCTCGACGCATAATGTATACGATTATATTACATATTCTTGAAAAAAGAGAAGCCGAGCTAATAAGTTTGAATGCACGAATTGATGATTGGCCACAAAGTAATAACACAGAAGAGTATAGAAAAACAGCCATAGGATCAGGGAATACAACAAATTCTTGTTTGAACTATTTACACTATAATCATATAGAGGGATTCCGAAGTAAGGGCTGGTCTTATTAACAACTTATTAAACACTTTAACTTTTTTCTTTGATTGTCAAAAATTTTTCTCATATAATAATGTATTATTTATACAACTTATAAAGAATATTTGAAAAATTATTCAAAAAATTATTGGAAAAATTAATTAAAAAATTATTTGAAAAAATTACTGAAAAATTATCTGACAAGTTATTTGAAAAATTATTTGAAAATTGTTTGAAAAATTAAAAACAAATATTTTAAAAATTATTTGAAAATTTATTTGAAAATTGTTTGAAAAATTATTTTAAAAAAAATATTTAAAAAACTATTTGAAAATTTATTTGAAAATTTATTTCAAAAATTATTTGAAAAATTATTTGAAAACTTACTTTAAAAATTATTTCAAAAATTGTTCGAAAAACTACTTGTAAAGATATAAGTTATAACTCTTAAAATAATGTTTAAATTTTTTTTCTTCAAATACTTATTCAAATAATTTTTGAAAAAAAAATCGAATAATTTTTCAAGTATTTTTCTAAAAAAATATATAACCACTCCAATTATAGATTTTAAAGCTTTTACCCTAAAACTACGTGCGTATATCCTATACAGACCTATTATTATCTGAAATTATTATTATAGGAAACTGTTTAGAAATGATTAGACTGTTGAAAGACATAAATACAGAAAAGATATGATGAAAGCATTTATTATGAATTTGGGCTAAAGTTGGAAAAGCGTTTATTGACCGGATTGTTCACCGACAAGTCAAACATTAGATCACAAACATTTTTTGCAAAAAATGACTCCAGAAGTTTTCTTTATGAAAATGTTCTCTTCTGAGCAGTATAATTGGAAAAAAAAACTATTCAGACGGTGCCGCTGAGAAAAAGAGCACAAAATTAAAAATAAGCGAGGTTTCATTGGCTCGCGTCATTTAACTGGAAGAGGTAAACCAATCAGTGAGCGTTATAAAGTAAGAAATAAATAAAAATGAGAACATAACTTATAAATTATGTCAACTTTAAATTCAAACAATTAATTTTGTGCACTGTTCGGGAAAGTTTTCAGCCCGTACAAGGCCAGGACTGTATTTATTATTTTCCAAAAAAAAATTACAATATTTGTCTCTGAGACTGACAGTTTTCTTTCAATTTATTATTCACAATAATGATTTTCGGGGATTCAAAAGGTTAGGTTTGATGACTGAATAAAAAAAATAAACACTTGTGAGGAAAGTAATGCTTCAGCACAAAAAACGCCTTTTGGCTAGAGCATGATCGCGACGGCCAAATCCCTTAATTACGATTTTTCAAACGAATGTCTGCTCAATTACACCAATAAAAAAGGGCGCCACGAATTAACCGTATTTATAACAACAATAGTTTTCAGTGTCGCATTTCTTCGACTGGAATTATGCTGAAGAAGCTCCATATTAATTATATTCAATATAATATAATATTTTCACAAATATGCATTATATACGGCCAGGGATTATTAGAGAGCAGCCTGTCCTGTCTAGATAATAGCCCGCTCGTAAGTAGATATAAAATATCCGGAAATTGAGTTTACTTTACGGAACAAATGAGTCTAAATTTGACATATTATTTCAATATCTAATTTATAGATTACTAAAATTATGTAATAGATATCAGCTACACGTAAGCAAAGGCGTACTATCTTGATCTACTTTCATTCGTGCGAAAATAATAATAATTTATTGACTTAACTCTCAGGGGGAAGGAGATTTTGGGAACCCGTAGGGGAAAATGTGTGCATATAAACACGCACTTAACAAATTCACAATAATTCAAAAAACTGGTAAAGCCAAGTTGTAGAGCTCGTCTAACTACGTCCATCTGACTATTCAGAAATTGATTTGGGCCACCAGGGCCCCTAGCGAGCTGTTTGAAATCTCCAACCTATGCAAAAAAATACCATCAATGTAATTTTTTCAAAATGTTGAGGGATGGTCAGCAATACCCGTTTTCCCTACGGGGCCTCCATATGCCTTAAATCGACAAAAAAACAAGTGTGTCTATTTACACACACTTCCCCTGGGAGTTAAGGGGGACGTACCCTTTCTTCACAAAAAAGACAATTATTTTCTGAAACGAGAAAAGAAAAATCGAAGAGATAGAAGGCTACTAAAAATTATAATTAACCTGTATGACCTAACCCACGCGTTTTGATTCCCACCAATCATATCCCGTCTTCACTTTTTAACCAAAAATTCAGATTCCTTTATATTGAGGAATTAGTACATAGTTTTTTTTTCGATAGGGGTTAACTTATATTTAAAGGAATCTAGAATAGTCGGTGGGAGTGATGCCGGTTCGTCAACCTGGAAATGGATTGTTCATTTACCTCACGCCACCTGTGCTGGTACCATTGTTGGTCCAAAAACGGTCGTAACCGCCGGACACTGCTGTATCTCAAACGATAGACAGTATCACTCGTTTTATGTGGCGGCCCAAAAGCGTTTTGAATTTGCGTCCGAAGCATTGATTTTTGGCATTGAAAATTTTGCACAGTACATGGACAAACATTTCAAGCGTTATATACCTGAACGGATAGTTCAACATCCCAAATTTAACGAAAAAACATTTGAAAATGATATCTGTCTTCTGATTACTAAAGATGAAATTGATTTGAATGCAGGAGTCACGACGGCTTGTTTAGCAACAGATTCTGCTCATCCAGGCCGGATGCATAAATTACTATAAACTATAAAAATGATAAACCTTAAGTTTATTTGACTTTTTCAGTCTAAAACTGGCTGTCAAACTCGCCAAATGAAGAGATTTTTCTTGCCAAAATTTCAAACCATTGCCACCTAATATGGTAAGATTTTAAATATCCATAAGTTATGGATTATACTGTCTTTGTCGCTGAATGAAAATAGATAACTAAAATAGAATCGCACTAAAATACGCACTAAAATAGAATCGCTAAAATCCCATTTGATCCTTAACCGTAACCCAACTAACTATGAGTCCCCATAGCAGTTCAAACTATATGTAAATACATGTAATTAGCGTATGCTCAATTTTTTTTCACCTCTGATGTCGACTTGATCCAAACCTTAACCTTACTAACTATAACTCCTTAAGTCAATTTTAATTTTTTTTTTCAAAAAATTTAACAGTTAAATAACAATTTGAAATTTTGTAATCCGAACAGATAATGACGCGTGCTACATTGCTGGATGGGGTAACTTGAAGTCGAGCGAAAATTTCATACCAGATTTTTTGCAAGAACTTAAGGTGAATATACTTTTGGATGAGTCATGTAAATCAGGCTATGGTGACTCATTTTTCCCCGAGTCCATGTTTTGCGCTGGTTATTTAGAGGGTGGTCGAGATGCATGCCAAGGTGATTCCGGAGGGCCGCTTGTCTGTATTGAAAACGGAAAACCAGTTTTGAAAGGGGTCGTTAGTTGGGGAAAGGGTTGTGGGAAGGCAGGTTACCCAGGTGTTTATTCAGATGTATCCCGATACGTGGACTGGATACGCTCATATGAAACACCAGGCCTGGTTTTATGTAAATATATTTAAAATTTTAGTGTTCACGAAACTTTTGTTTTGTAATGTGTGCTCATAGGTTAAAGGAACGGTTGAGTGAAACCAGATTAGAAGTCACAAAAGATTGCAATATAAACATGGTCCCGTATATGCCAGCCGCAAGCAACTTAGGTTCATGGAAATGCGGAAAATCGAAAAAGTGTACGTGGACCTGTGCCGATATGTTTAAAACAAATGTTGTCACATCGTGCAAAAAAGGAATCTGGTCGAAACCAAAACGAGCTGCGCTTAATACAGTCGACTGTAGTTGAGGTTTTCAGAAGTAAAAAATTAAAAAAAAAATTTGGTCCATTCTGGTCCCAAGAGTCTACGCCTAAGGCCTTGAAACTTACAGGTCAATTGAATTTTGTTAAGATAATTGGAAATTGTGATACGTTTTTCTCAGTGTTAATATAACCCAATTTTGTTAAGATAAGTGGTGTTAACATAACTGTTTCCGTAGTATATGTTACACTGCTTAGGATGTTATGAGGCAACTTTCGCCTTCCAAAAACGGCCTGATAAACCCTCAGGCGGCCCCTAGAGCGTAAGCGGGATAGATGGAAAATGTGCAAAACATGATAAGCGCACGAGCGGGGAATTTCGCAATAGCAATTTGTTATTATCCATGGATATCCAATGAGAAACCGGCCTTATAAGAGCACGAGCGGGGAATTATGCAACATAAATTCGTTATTATCTAATGAGAGACCGGGAATCCAGTTCTTTAAAAAAATAAAATTAAAAAAAATAAAATAACTTTCTTTTTTCCAAATTATAGTCCCTATCACTTATCTTGGATATAGCGTCATAACTTCTACAGTCAAGTAATTTCATTTTGAAAACCCAAATTGTAGTCGATGTTCAACTAACCCGTCACTGAAATTTTCCGTTGCTGGTGGGACATGGAATTGCACGTCAAATAATAGTAGTAAAACATGTCGTTTAACATGCTCAAGTGGCGCGTCTTCAAACTCAATTGTCACTTGCAATCGTAAAAAGGGGAATGGAATGTGGGAGTTAAGTCAAAAACATAATGACACACCGTCCTGTACCGACAATAAACATGAAATAAATGTACCAAAGTGTACCACCCAACAGAAGGGTAACTCAGAGACATATTTTAATAATAAAAAGTACGTAGGAATGTTGACTGAAATATTAAGCTCGAACAAAACCTGGTCAAAACATTGATGAATCTTGATAATCTTTGATAAACGTTGGTCAAGATTTATAACCTTCGATAACCGTTGTTATTTTGTTAACTTTTATAAACGTTGATCACCGCTAAATTAGTTGATTATTATAAGTTGATTATTATAAGTTGATTATTATAAGTTNTTTCATCTTGAAAGACTTTCTGTTGTTTGAAATATATAATAATTCGATCAAACCACGGGATTATTTTATAAGGCAGCTCGGGATGACGTTCTTGATGTACTTTGTGGATTATTGATATCGGCCAAGTGGTTTTTGAGTGCTCAGCAAAAAAGAAAATATGATAATTCGTTAAAGTACATTTATTCCAAAATTCTCAAGTGGCAAATTTTGGTTCTAAAAAATGTATATTTAATAAAGAACTAAGTGACATAAGAAACATATTGGCGGCGAAATGTCATGGGTAATTTTATCGTTGAGGGGTACAGTGTAGGGTGTCCCAAACTAAAAATTGCCCGTTTTGAACTTATACAGTGGCAGCTCGCTAAATTCCCACAGTCAATATATCAATGATAACTCACGCCAAAAATGGGCGATGGTGTTGTCTTAGTATTCTAGAAAATTGCATTTTTATCAAAAAAATAGCCGAAACTCGTCAAAATCGGCCCTTAGGGGTTAAAATTCGGGGGTCCTGTAATGAGATTTTTTCATCAGTGAATCATGCTCTATCATCTGGTATAAACAGAAAATTGATTTGGACACCTTCGAAAAAAGCTTGGGACACCCTAGTACAGTGTTAACATTCTATGCCCCTTTTTACTGACTTTGCAAGAATTATTTAATTTTCAATACACACTCAAAGCCGTTATTGTGCAACTTCTAGGTCTAATAAATAAATCTTAGATAAAAACGAGAAAACTACAAGATAATAGTGCCTTGATGTATAGCTACCGTGTATTTGATGCTAATTTAACTCTAGTGGGTCACAAGTGTTCGACATAAAAGAGATATTTTGACCTATATAATTATGCGATGAAACCTGTATTTTTTGTGTTTTTGATCAAAAACCGACACTTACCAGACAATTGCCGGACATTTTCAAAAACGAGTTCTAAATTCGGAATCATTGACCTCAGTTTACTCTAGTACCAGTCAAGCCGATAATTGACGTCAATTCTCTCTATAAAACCGGTTGTTTTGGCCAATTTCCGGCATGCCCCCAAATCGCCACACTTTTTTCGAGCCCGCTATAAAAAAGAGGAGCGCGAACTGACCTCCAAATAGGAATATACTCCCCTGAAACAGCTCAGAATTAAGTTTTTTGAAATCCGAGGTTGTCAGCGAAAACGGCAAAGAAGTTGAAAATGAGTTTGAAGGGGTTAAGTAAATGGTGCCAGCCGGTGCCAGCTCATGTAAATGGTGCCAGCCGGTTAAGTGTTGCTTATTTCTGCGCAAAAAGTTCACTATCAAGTAGAATGAAACTTAAATTAAAGGTCATTCATGTAAATAATATACACCATGTTGACCTTGTAACGCGAAAGCCGCCGATAAGGAGTTGGCTGTCATTATTAGCTACTTCGATCCAGGTACTTATCGAAGGATGCCATGGAAAACATCATTATAGCTAACATGGGCGGGTACTTTTGATGAAAAGTTGATTTTATACAGGCTTTATACTTGCTTTCAACAATACAAAATTCATGGTCCATGACTAGGACAGCCACCCAGAGTCTGGGTCCCAGACTTTTACTCGATTTAACCAGTGAATTCCGCGAAACGTACTATTCCGCAGACACCGCGCGAACCCGCTCCGGGTCTTTTTTCTTTGCGCCTCATTTATTCCCTTCTCGTTAACATTTTTCAATGATTTTTTTTGCATTAAATTTCTCTCAGCCGTTGTGATTCGATCTAATACAAAAACATTGTCTCAAANAGCTTAGCTTATATATTATATATAGGCTATATAATATACCTTAACTCGCAGGGGGAAGTGTGTGCATTTATGCACACGACTTGGTTTTTCGTCGATTTAAGGCATAAGGAGGCCCCGTAGGGCAGAATTGGTATTGCTGACCCCCTCAACTTTTCGAGAAAAGTTCCATTGGCGGTATTTTTTGCGTAGGTTGGATATTTCAAACAGCTCTCTAGGGTGGCCCAAATCAATTTCTTAATAGTCAGATCGACCAGTTTTCCCCAGTTTTGCCAGAATTATTGCGAATTATTGTGAATGTTCAAGTGTGTGCATACGTGCATACAATTTCCCCCTATGCGTTATCAAAAAGTCCTTCCCCTGAGAGTTAAAGCTAAGCCAATTGGACAAAAACTCTTTTTTATACCTTGATATTTATTATAAATAATGAATCCGCCTTCCGTTTCCTCATAATGCGCCGTCGGGTAAAGAAAATCGCGCGGATTGGCTAATCCATTGGCACCAATTGGCCCCAAGTTTGGCAGTAAATATCGTGTGCCAAAAACTTCACAAATATAACCTCGAGATTGGCTATCACAGGGCTCAAATTTTCCGTGTGCTCAAAAACAAATTCCGTGACCAAATATTTCCTTTTGAAAAGTAATTTTCTTAAAAGTTAACTGCGCAGGTGGTGTACTGTATCTTGTTAGATTTTGAGACAAAAAAAATTTGACCCCGTCTCCATCAACTTCAACAGCGAATCGAATAAGTTGTGGAATGACGCATATTTCACCAGGTGGCACCTCCAAGCGGCCCAATTCGGTTTTGATTTTTAAGGTGCCCTCTTGTGGTACGATTAACATTTCACCGTCAGAACTGTAAAACGCCGAATCCGTCATTGATGTGTTACATGCGTAAATATGAATGGCGATTCCGTTGCGGGATTTTGGATCACCCGCTCCGCATATTGTTTTGAGTCCGGAAACAAAATTTGTTGGCGTTTTTGGATAATCAAAAGGCATCCATCTTTTCTGATTTGGGTCTTAATAAAAGTTTTTAGTAAATAATCACAAACATACACAGGAAAAGCCTCATTAATTATGAGTCATAATGAGGCTTTCCGAATTTCGGAAACTCGACTACAGTCCTTGATTCCATAAGGGGCGCTTCCATAACGGCCGTTTATCCCATAACGGCCGCTTCTTTTCCTCCAAAAACGGCCGTTTATTCCATAACGGCCGCTTTTGTCCTCAAAAACGGCCGTTTACCCAATAACGGCCGCTTTTTTCGAGAACCGAAAACGGCCGTTATGGAATTAGGGAATGTAATTGAACCAACCCTGCTGCTTTATCGATCCGATAACCAGACAGGGCGTAGGCAGAGTATCTGAAATAAAAATAATGCTAAAAACGGGCTGATAATTGCGCGACGCTTAATTTCGCCAATCAGGGTACAGTTGTGTAAACCATATCATATGGTTCATATGGTAACATATGGTTTTCAGAGCTGGAGATCGGCACAAAACGCAAATATCGCTCCAAAAAGCCACGTTTTCCTCTTAAAAGTCTACAACATAACGGGATGCAAGATAAGGGCGTAAGACCCTTAGGCGTAAGGGAGTCTATTACCTGGATGAACCTCATCCCAATCATGACTCAAATCGCCTTGTGGTACCGGATTGAACCTCTTATGTTTGGCTGATGGAAGTGTTCGGTAAACCCAAGTGCGGAAATTTGCTCCACGTGGAGCAGTAAACGCTAAAATAATTTTGATGAAAATAACCAACTACCACTATTTTAACAGTTTACACAGGGTGCGCGGTTATCTCGTCAGTTGTTAACCGGCCGATTTGCCATTACCTGGACAAAATTTTATCAGTCATAACATTATGACTTCGCATTGGGGCGTTAATCGGCCACTTAGCTGATAATCAAGTTCTTTCGGGGAAATTTTGTGGTCGCTTAACTGAGCACCCTATAGGGCCCTATGGCACCGACTGAATGAGAATAACTTCTAAAAAGTCTAAAGCGGAATCCGTCTAAAATTTTTAGACATTTTACCCTTTATCCATTTTACACTTTATCACCTTTACACGTTATTACCTTTACCCTTTATCCACTTTACACCTTTTTGTCGACATATTCCGCTTTAGACATTTTACCCTTTCAACATTTAAGAAAATTTTCCGATTCAGTCGGTGCCGGCCCTATATATATATATATAGTTAATACTGTGTGACCTACCAGATCCAGAAATTTGTTCAGCATATAATCCGTATGGACATTTTTGGGGATTATTTTGTCCGTATGGTAAAGAATTTGGCGCTCTATAGTTCCACTTCGAAAATAATAGCTTAAAATTAAAAACTTAAAAATGATATTGGAGGCAGGGTACGACTCGTACCGTACTATACAAGGTTATATAAGGTTACATAGGGTTATAACTTATAATTTGTGGTCCCTAATAGGGACTCTCTATAATTTGTGTTCAAAATGTCGATATTTTGTCGGAATATCCTAAAAGGAATTTCCAGTCTGAATAACAAGGCATACCTGTATTGATTTTTTTTCCTTTTTTTTGTTACAATACCAATAAAGTTTAGAAAATAAAAAAAAATTTTATAAAATAATAAAAAAAAATAAATAAATTTTATAAAAAAATAATAAATAAATGTGATAAAACAATTTGAAATCTTTAAAAAGTTCGAAGTCGTGCCTTGGGTCTTCTGATTGAAACTCTGAACCAAAACCAGCCAAATACTTGAGTTTCTCAGACATGTTTTCTCAGAATTTTCTCAAAAACAAAACAATGTCTCCAAAAACAAAACAAAAAAATGGTTGTTGTCAATTAAACTTCATCCGCCCCAAAAGTGATTATGCGTTATCCGCCCCCAAAAACATCTACCAAACATCATTTTTATTAGATATAATAGTGTCATATTTTTTTACCAAAGCACTCTGGAAGAAAAAAAAAATATATATACGTGCTAAATTTTATATTCATTATAGTCAAACAAATTAACTTAATGAGGAACTTATGTAATTTATCATATACTTTAAAGAAGTGGTGTACCGTAGCTACTTGTATTTTCGGCGTTTTTCGTTAATATTTTTTAGATTCGTTTAGCCGCTAGAGAGCATTTATTCACCCCCTTTCAGTTTGAAAAAGTCGTTCTGGCGCCAAAACGTGTCTTTTTAGAATTAGTTTATTTTTTCAAATCTCGTGTCGAATAATTCCCCATGTGCATCTTACACATGTCCGTTGTGGGTTAATCCGGTTTTGAAAGGTGAAAGTGGCCGGATAAACCCGCAGGTGGTGTATATAAGTGATATTGTTGACAAATTTTCTGGAACCAACAGTATCTTGAACTGTTTTTGGGTTCCTAATGCTATATCCGATGCAATATGATTTAAAAATACTGATACATATGTATTTTTGAAGATTTTTTAAATTTCACATTAAACCATGTGTTTTATTTGCGTTATATAAAGTTGAAAAATCAAAGTCAAGTGCATATAATATATGTGATATATTTATACAGATATTTGGCAAAATCGAGCTGGTTCATTTGAAAATGAGGCGGTACGAACATACGATGGATTTTCCCGGACCAAACACATCCAC